>BQNB010078733.1:0-30462 GCA_026074375.1 Tanacetum coccineum | reverse complement strand
ATGTTGCATTTAATTTCAGTTTTGGGTTTTGCCATTGTTTCGGTTTCTTTTTATATGATTTTAATTTTTGTTTTAGCCATTGTTTGAGCACTTTACAGTAGTTAGATGATAGGATAAATGTATTTAATCATAAAATTATTGTAACTGATGTTTGAATTCGAATGGCGCAAAAGTTAAAGGCATAAAGTCAAATTCAGAGCTGCTGGAGTAACCTCCACTAAAAGTGGGTTTTCTGGAGTTCTATAAGGAGTTAGAAGCTGAAATTTTGGGAGAAGGAGCACAACTCACGGGGCTACAATTTCTTCAACTGGAGCTCAAATTGGGGAAGAATCCTTCTAGAAGTTTCAGGCCCGTCAAGTCAGCTGAAATTTTATAGTAGTTTTGGGCTTCAAGTTCATTTGGGGTTTCACTTGCTCATGATGGTTCTTGGAGCAAGTGGGATCCCTCATTGTGGTTGTGTGGTAAACCCTTAGTTGACTTCTTGGTTCTTGTGATGGCTCATGAGACCAAGCATAGGTTTTTCATCGGTTGAGGCTTTACATACTTGTGGTTGTGTTTGTTTGTTTGTTTGCTTTTATATATGTTTGGAATGTATATAAACTTGCAAATGTTTTTATAAAAAAACTATAAAAATAAAACACAAACCATTTTTTAGAAACTAAATCATTAATTTAGTTTAAAGTTTAAACATGATTTGCTACTAAACATTTGTTTTTACATAAATAACACTAAATAAATGTTATGATTTTTATTTAATTTATGTATTGTTCAAACTAATATTTATTTCACCTAGGTTATATATATTAGTCATGAAAATGAACAACTTGACACACATAAAAAAACATGTATTTGGACTTAAGTTAAAATATAAGTTTTTTAACTGTGCTCGAAGGATGAATGCATGCTTTCATCGTACAACTTTTTTGATCATGTATTTATCAAAAATTAATACTCGTCAAATTTAAGTCATGCCGTCCAATTGGTTGATGAAGACTTTCATTTCTCTACTATGGGTGTGGAGACGTAGGTGAGTGTACTAATGGTGATTTTTCTCTATGCCTGAGACCTAGATTATTCTCAAATGTTCTCGATGGATGATTATCGAGTTAAGAGTGCGACCTTTAGCTCGAGGCAAGGATGGGACTAATCATGCCAGCTTGACATTGTTTCTTCGGTTACAAATGTCATGAGTCCCATATGGTCTAAGAATTTCATAGGTTTTTGCAATTGGTAAATGTTACCTACCTATTGAATCTATCCTTGCTAGCAGATCAACTGATGTGATGGTGGAACCTCAATGAGGATCTTAGCCTTTCATAAAATTAATTATTTTATATTATAAACAGGGGTAGTTAATTTTTAAAAGGATAATTATCGAAAATACTAATATGAACTTTGTAATTTCTATTAATGACATTTATGCAACACAAACCGAAAACAAAAGTTTGTTTCCTTTCCTCGTTAGAGGAAGCCAAACTAAGTCTTTTTTCCTTGTAAGAAAAAGACCTATTCCTTTCCCTTTATACTTGTATGAGAAAGCTATAATAGGAACACTTGAATTTTCCAATCCTAATCAAAACTCAAAGCATACTTACTCAAGAAATCATTTTGTCTTGTAAAAAGTTGTGGCACCCCGTAAGAAAAAAAAATTAGATTCCCGTTTCGTTAAGTAAAAGTCATGTACCGCAAGTTTGCAAATTTACCGCTAATTTCAACAAGAAGTCATTTTATGATTCGTTTCAATGCATTACTATTTGTCATGGAAATATTTAATTGCAAGCGAATATCACATTATTACTCTGTGTCTAAAAGGATAATTTTAGAACGCGTAACAATAAAAAACCATAACTTATTCCACTTATTGTTAAAACGACGGCCATTTTACTTGTGACCTTATAAAACGCCTACATACAAATTTATACCATGACAAAATATAATTGGATTAACCAAGATAAATTAAATTCATATATATATATATTCACTATAAATGAGCCCATTATCAGAGTATGTAAGCATATATAATTACATATGGCAAACCAATATATCTAATGAGAAAAACACTCTCATACAAAACCATCTACAACACACTACCCTACCCATTTCTTACTTTGAAAATTTCTATCATATGATGCTTATTATACAATTGATACAATTTCAAATGGAACGAATAGTAAAGATTCTCTAACAGTATTATGAAAAGAAAATAATGACTAACAGTATTAGAAAACTACACTAATGGTTCATATTAGTTAGGTATAGGGTCATTCCACATGCAACATTTCAGTAACCAATCAAAGACCTTATGTATAAATGAGACACCATGCACGAACAAACTTATCTCAACTAAAATTTGAAAATAAAGATTACACAAATCGGTGAGAGTTAGGTTCTCATTTTCATTGGACTCAAGGGCTAGGAAGCATCGGGTTTTAAAGGGTTGAAGCAAGGGAGGTTCGAGTTTCTCTCATCACCACCATCTGTTCTCGTCATCTATCGAGCTTGGACCTCGGTAAGTCTTTTCTAGCTTACCCATGATATTTAACCCATATTGCGACCAAGACAGAAGCCACACCAAGCTTGGCAAGCCGGCCAAAGGTCTCGGCCTTGCCTAGACTATACACGAACTATAATACACAATGATGATTTGTGATTGCGCAAGCCATGTCAAAACCAAGACGCGACATATATAAAAATAACAAAACTAAGACAATATTTTGTAAAATCAACGTCACGCACATAGAACAAGTAACGAGATAGGAATTCTTATATAAAACTCTTTAAACATGTTCCCTGACCACATTGTTTTATTGGCTCGTTAAGGGTTGACAAACCTAGGTTTTCGCATGAAATTGTGAGGAAACCCTATAAGGAAACCCTCAAAGCAGCAAACATAGCCTTGACCTGAAACCCAAGACCTACCACAGGCGTCGCTTGCTCGGGTGGTGATGCGTCACATACGCTGCAAGAACGAGCGACCCTCGCTTGTTGCTTCGTACCAAAGGCCCACTTGTATTACATGCTAGCAAACGAGTCATGGCAAGCGTTGCTTGCTGTTGTGGCTGCGTCTTCTGCGCGAGGCAAGAGGCCACCTAGCGCCTCGAAATTTAGCCACCCGGTGGGTAAATACACAAGCCTCGACCTTTTATGCTAATTGTATATATTATATATATAAGGCTGATGCATGCATGTTGTCTCGTCGGCTTGGTTAAGAAAATGATAGAAAGGAATAACAGTGAGTATAAAACTCACTGTTGTTGCATCATTTGGGCAGCAAAAGAGAAAGGAAAAGAGCAACATGTGATGTTATGTACTTATGGGATTGAAGAAAATACAAACAAAGTGGGTACACCCACTGCCACTCGATAGAAAACAAAAAAGAGGGAGAAAGGGGTGGCCATGTGGGGATTTATTATTGAATGGATACTAGTGATGTTTACTTGTAAATATAAACTAAAAGAAATGTAGAAACGTGTGCGTATCGAGACTTAAACGAAGGGGGTAAACACATTATCGAGACCGAGATTACTCGAATGGTAGAGGTTTTAAATACCATGATTTGAATCAAAACAAGAGTAATGATAAGTATATTAATTTATAAACAATTGTCGCGGATTTTTTATAAACCGTATTTAACGTAAAATATTATTTAAATATGTTTGTTATTTTCTTTAAATATAAATCACCATGGAGTACTTTGGGAGTATAAGTTTTTGTGGGGTGGGAGGGTTGGATGTACGCGTGATTAGTATAGATTTCTTGAATAGATACTTATAGATGTAAATCGTTCCCTTAGAGCCAACGGTTTGAAATGACTTTGATAAGCATAAAACGTTACCTCATAACGACAAATGATCATTTATTGTCGATAGTCTTTACGTTTTAGAATGAACCACTCAGATTGTTTATAATTACCTTAGGTGATTGACGCAGTTTACTATTTGGACGTGCTTAATCCATTATCAAATTCAGACGATTAACTGACCAAGGTGAGTTGTTCTCATAGCCCATACTCTACTGTTTTAACTCATTCGTGTTTTGAGGTTGAGAACATTGTTATTTTAAATGTGTGAATACAAGTATAATTTACTCAGGGTATCTTGATTGGTCTATGTTCCTGGTTTAACCAAGTTGCTAATTTGTATTCCCCGATTTATATGAACGTAATCTTTGTTGAGCTCGCAATGTTATGGATAGATCTATTCGGGAGTGACATCCCTGTTAGTCTTTGGACTGACATTAGTCAAGGCAAAACACAGTTTTATTGAGTCAAGATTGCGGGTGTCTCGGGTTAGACACCTGCAAGGGCTATTCTTTATTGTTGGTATATGTTAACGTTTCTGTGTCATGTGCTTAGACAATAGTAATGCAATTTACTATGACTTTGATCTGTTATATTATCATATGCGGTGTGAAATCTTGTGATTCATAAACACTACATTTTCTACTTTTATAACATAAACCTTATGAACTCACCTACTTTTATGTTGACACTTAGCAATGTTTTCTAAGGTACTTAGAACGAAGATGCTATATGAAGGTCTCATGCATTGCAGTTATTTTCCCGATATTTGAAGATACTTGTTACTATTTTAAAACGGTGTATCCGTGCTATTTTATGCTTCCGCTGAATGTTTAAAAAATTTAGTATTTCCTAATTTTAAGTTGCATCAATTTCTTAAAACGTCTCATATGAGGATCGTTCCTGTATTGCTTTAGAGTATGATAATCATGAGTCACACGCCCTCGGCTGCATTATCTGTGAGATATTTTGGGGGTGAGTTCTCTTTTTTTGTGACAGATTGGTATCAGAGCTCTGAGTTATAGAGAACTAGGTTGCATTAGGTAGCACTAGAATATAACTACTTATCTGCTTAACGTGCTTATTATGCTTCTATTGTCTATCATTACTGATTTCTCAAAATGGGTACACTCGGAACTCGACAATCAAGACGGAGTAACATATATTTAAAATGGGATACATGTGAAATAGACATATATGAGATACATATACTTAATATGGGTTACATTTGTATTAAACATATACATATACTTAATATGGGTTACATATGTATTAAACAGGCTTAACTATGCGTATTTTGAAATATATCTGTATCCTTATTTCATATTTTCTTGTCTCAGAGACATGTCGAACTCGGATGAATTGAGACACACCGATAACACTACACTGGTACTTCCCAGGACTAGATGACACACTCCCTCAGGTGTATCACAAGAGATGTCCTACTTTAGGTCCCCCTTCCCTACTTTCCACCACACTAACTCTAAACTCCCCCCATTACCATCTCATATACTTATTTTGCCATCTGTAATCTCCATTTTCCCCTAAAAACTATCCGATAGTACGCTCGTATATTCTATTCCCACTATTGAGCCAAACCTTGTGAACGTGCCAGAATTTATCTTTTTTTGCTATTAAACTTAATGATTACCAACTTGATCCTCTTACTCCACTACCCTCACTTCTGATTCCCCATTCACGATGGCTTGCATTACCATGCGGGAGATTATTGCTGATACCGGATCCTCTACCCAGACGAGAAGATGTCTCTAACTATCTACGGACTAGAAAAGATGTGGTCAGAATTCGGTGCATGTTCTGAGAAGCCTTGACCGCTTTGCACGACACGCCCATTAGAGGCAGTGATTACCATTCTCTGAGGGACATGAACCGTTACCCCAAATGCCCTGTTTGAGGAGTTAGAAGCCTTCATGACACTATGGGATGTAAAGACCCGAGTTGAAGAAAGTTTCATTGGAGACGCTATTTGTGGACGAATTGATTACTCAACTTAGACAGATGTGTGAGGATGCGGAGGATCGTGCTAGTAATTCTCAGGATGAAGCACAACATAAGAGGAAGGAGGTACTCGAGGAAGTGATTCAGCGAATCCTCTCGCTAACAACAATCTAGTTTTATTCTGTCTTTGTATAACCACTAAGCTATGGGTTTGTCACGGCTAGTGAACTCTTGTATTCCCGTACTCTTGGAAATAAACATCGTTTTTGTGAATAATAACAGTATTGATTTCAAGAAACATGTCATTTGTAGTAATATCTTTACCACGTGATAATTTCCGTTTGATGTATAACACTGTCATATTTCTTTGTCCTTCTTATAGAAAAATGGCACCCGGGCCGACGCCCAACTGTCACCCCGACCCTCCAATCAACCGTTTTCAACCCAAATCCAAAACATTGTAGACATTAACAGGTGGCTATTGACACTCTGTATGCCTCTCACACCAGCTCATTGACTAAGAGTAACTGAAGCACTCGCAGCTGCCGTTGTGACTCATGCTGCAAGCACTCAAGAAGAAACCAACCGAGGATCCAACTTTTCCCATAAAAAGAGATGCAACTACAAGGAATTTCGTGTAGTTATGCATGAAAAATTATGTGGTACTGAAGGTGCTGTAGGCTTAACCCGATGGTTTGAGAAACTAGAATCTCAATTGTGTGGGATTACAATGTCGCAGAAGGGGACCGACCTAGCAAAATTTGCTTCTAGCACCCTGCTAGATAGTGCTTTAACTTGGTGGAACGTGTATGTACGTTCTGTTACCCTCGATACGCCCAGCTCGATGCCACACCTTGGAGCGATTCAGGCTATGATCATTCGGAAGTACTGCCTAGGAATGCAAACTAAAGCAAATGGAAGTATCGTTGTGGAATAAAAGTGAAGGGTACAAACCTTACTGCTACAATTTAAACGTATTCAAGAAACTCATCCTACTATGCCCTGAAATGGTACCAAGGTTCGACCGGGTTATTGGAATGTTTATCGAACGTATAACCCTTTTTTTTGAACATCAGGGTACGTGAAACCTCGGCCAAACCAGTAGGACTGCATGAAGCAATTGAAATGGCTCAAGGTTTGATGTACCAAGTGGTTCAAGAGTTAGGAGAAAACTCTGGTAACAAGAGGAAATGGAACGGAAACCACTACAACCACAATCCCAATAGCACCAACAACACTAGCAACCTCAACCAGAAACAAACTCCCAGAGGACAGCCAAGGTGTGTTTTCAGCTGGGCAAGGTTTTATGCTGGCAAGTTACCAATGCAGAAGTGTGGCTGACACGCGCACACTAAACGCTTATGCCCTCCGCTTGTTTACAACTGTAGAAAGGCAGGACATTAAGGCCAAAGATACCGCAGTCCACCTCTGCTTTGCAAACCCAAAGGGACCCGAAAGCCAAGAAGGAAATGGGAATAGAAAGGGAAGCGATGTTACTTGCTTTGGATGTGTGAAGAAGGGACATTAACAAGAACAAGTGTCCAACAATGGAATTCAAAGGTGGCAGAAACAAATTCGAGGCAACCTGTCGAATCCTCAAAACAATCAAAGGCAGAACCAAGGGAACCCTAAGGGAAATAACCGAGCATCAACCAGTACTCAAGGAGGACGTAGAGCACCTGGCAGAGTATACAGCCTATGTGCTAAAGTTGCGGTGAAAGAAAACAACGTGGTGAATGGTACGTTCCTGATCAATAATGTTTATGCTTCGGTGCTATTTGATACTGGTGCGGATAGAAGCTTTGTGTCATATGCTTTCAGTAAATATATAGACATCCATCCTACCACCCTAGACACTAATTATAGTGTGGAGCTAGCCGACGGCAAGTCACTAACCACAAGTACTATTTTAAGAGGGTGTACTCTTAACTTGCAAAATTACCTGTTCAAAATCGACTTACTCCCATCGACATTAGGCTAGTTTTGAATCATCGTCGGAAATGGATTGGATGGCAGAACATCGTTGCGGAACAATATGTGTTATGAGAGTCACATTCCAGTTCCATATTAGGAACGATATGATAATCATACAAGGCGAAAGAACCAGAGTTAACAATGAATCGAATTAGAAGTCATCTCGTTAGCATCACGACACGCAGAAGTACATCGACCTCAAGGATGCCAAGTGTGTTTAATTCATTGATGATGGAAGAGGAAAACCAAGATTCCAGAGAGGCGAATTTAAGATGTGCTGTTGTCAGAGAACCTTTCGGAAGTATTTCCTGAAGATTGCCAGATTTACCCCGACCACGCCAAGTAGGAATTTCATATCGAGTTAATACCGGCGCTGCACCTGTTGCACGCGCCACCATATCGCCTTGCACAATGCAAGAGATAAACGAGCTAGCGAACAACTAAAAAGAACTTTTCTGACAAAGGGTTTTATAAGACCAAGTTCCTCTCCGTAGGTAGCACCAATCTGGTTTGTCAAAAAGTAAGATGGATTTCTTTCCGGAATGTGTATCAATTACCGTGAGATTGAACAACTGATACAGTTGAAAATCGTTTTATCCCTACCATGGATCGATGTACCTTATTCGATCATTTGAAAGGACTCCAACATCTACTCGAAAATTGACTTAAGGTCAGGTTATCATCAGTTAAGGGTTAGAGAAGAAAGATATTCCCAAGATGCTTGCAGAACACGTACAGGACACTTAGTTTTCCAAGTTATGCTTTTGGTTGGACCAACGCACCTGCGAACCGTTTGTTCATGGATTCATGAACCGTGTGTAGCAAGACATTATTGGATAAGTTTTGTGATTGTGTTCATCGACGACATTCTCATATACTCCCACAACGAGAAAGAACACGAAGAACACCTGAAGACTATTCTGGAATTGTTGAAGAAAGAAGAACTGTATGCCAAATTTTCCAAGTGTGAATTTTGGATCAATACAGTAAAATTTCTAGGGATCAACGTGATGATAGCTGTCGGCATTCACAGTGGATAGTAAGACTGGGTGTCAAGAATGGGCGATCTCCAACACTCATTCGGAGAATCGCAGTTCTTAGGTTTGCAGGTTACTTATGGGAGATTCATTGAAGGATTCTCCAAAATAGCTAAACCTATGACTGAGCTTACGCAGCAAAGAAACGTGAGTTAGATTAGGTGTGAAGAACAGGAAGAAGCTTTTTCAACTATTGAAACAGAAACTATGTGCTGCACCTATCTTAGCACTACCGGAAGGCAGTGACGATTTTGTGGTGTATTGTGATGCATCCATAAAAGGGTTAGGTGCCGTACTGATGCAAAGGATGAAGGTTATTGCATACGCTTCTAGGCAACTAAAAATTCACGAGAATAACTACACCACTCATGATCTGGAGTTAGGAGCGGTAGTGTTCGCCCTAAAGATCTGGAGACACTATTTGTATGGCACAATGAGTAGTGGGTTCACTGATCATAAGCAGTCTATAAAATATCCCTGACCAAATGTACCTCAATATGAGGCAACGCCGATGGATAAGAGCGTGCTGTTTAAGTGGATTACGATTGCGAAATTCATGATGTACCGGTAAAAGCAATGTCCTAATGTAGCAGATGAACTTAAGTCGAAAGGAAAGAATCGAACCGTTATGAGTAAGAGCTTTGGTTATGACCATTGGCTTGGAAACTCCGTCACGAATCTGTAAGGCTCAGAAAGAAGCAGTTAAGGTTGAAAACATTGAAGCATAAGATATTGAAGTGATGCTATAAAGAAGCTATAGAATAGCCGCGATGATGGAACATTTTTATGTTGGATCAATAGGGAGTTGGTACCATGTTACTGTGACACGATGTATCTTTGATTATGCATGAATCGCATATAGTCAAGGTATGCTTATTTCATCACAGGATCGAACAAAATGTACCATGACCTTAGATTGTTATTGGTGGCCAACATAAAAGGCTGACATCACCCTACATATTTCAGCAATGCCTGGGACTTGTGCCAAAGTCAAGGCTGAACAACAGAGACCTCTGGTTTATTGGTCAACCCGTATATGCAGAATGGAAGTGGGAGAAGATAACAATGGATTTCATCACCAAACTACCCAAACGGAGTATGATACGATTCGATTTGGGTCATTGTTTGATCGTCTTACTAAGTCTGAGCACCTTTTTGCAATGAGGAAGACGGATTCGACAGAAAAATTAACAAGGTTGTACATGAAGGAGATAGTAGCAAGACATGGTATACCGGTGTCAATCATCTCCGATCGTGATAGCCATTTCACTTTGAGAGTTTGGCAATCCTTGCATAAATAGTGTTAGGTATGCAGTTGAAACCTAAAGTATGCCTATCACCTCAGGACCGATGGTCAGAGTGAGAGAACCATTCAAACATTAGAGGACATGCTAAAAGCTTGCGTGATTGACTTCGGGAATGGTTGGGATAGACATTTATCCCTAGTAGAATTTTCATACAACAATAGTTATCACACGAGCATTAAAGCTGCACCGTTCGAAGCACTTTACGGTAGGAAGTGTCGTTCACAGTATGTTGGCTGGATAGTTGGAGAAAGCCAACTTACCGGACAGAGAATTATTCACGAGACTACGGAGAATATTTTCAAGATTAGGGATCGCATGCAAGCTGCACATGATTGACAAAAGAGCTATGCTGACAAGAGGCGTAGGTCCTTTAAGTTTGAAGTTAGAGATTGTTATGGCTCAAAGGTCGCACCCTGGAGGGTGTTAATGCGATTCGAAGGAAAAACTGGAAAGTTAAACCCTCGTTATATCGGACCCTTTCAAATAATAGAAAGGATTGGTCCAGTAGCTTACCGTTTAGAATTACCTCAAGAACTTAGTCGAGTACACAACGTATTCCACGTCTGCAACTTAAAGAAATGTTTGTCCGACGACACACTCATTATCCTTTGAAGAGAAATCCACTCGACGGACCAACTCAACTTTGTAGAAGATCCCGTAGAAAGAAAATTATGGACTGCTAGGTCCAAAACAACTCAACAGAAGCCGTTATACTATCTTAAAGTCTGTTGGAATGCACGCGAAGAAGGTCCAGATACATGTGGGAAGTGTAGGACCATTCAAGGCAAGTACCCTCACTTGTTCGCAACTCGACCAGCTCCTATGACGTCTTGATTTCGTGGGCGAAATCTTCTAACCTGGGGAGGCTATGGCACCCCGTAAGAAAAAAAATTAGATTCCCGTTTCGTTAAGCAAAAGTCATGTTTACCGCAACGTTTGAAAATTTACCGCTGAATTTCAACAAGAAGTCATTTTTGTTATGATCGTCAATGCATTACTTTTGTCATGGAAAGTTTAAATTGCACGCGAATATCACCATTATTACTCTGTGTCTAAAAGGATATTTTAGAACACGTAACAATAAAAACCATACTTATTTCACTTTTGTGAAACGAGGCCATTTACTTGTAGAGACGTATAAAACCGCCTACTTAAAATTATAACATGACAAATCAATAATTGGATTCAACCCAAGATAAAATTAATTATACTTTATATATATATATATTATATATATATATATAGATATATATATCTGATATATAAACCCATATCAAATATGTATGCATATAAATACATATGGCAACCAATATATATAATGAGAAAACACTCTCATTACAAAACTTACAAACTACCCTACTATTCTTACTTCTTGAAAATTTCTATCATATGATGCGTATTATAACAACTGATACAATTTCAAATGGCACGAATAGTAGAGATTCTCTAACAGTATTATGAAAAGAAAATAATGACTAACAGTATTAGAAAACTACACTATGGTTCAATAGTAGTATAGGGTCATTCCACATGCAACATTTCAGTAACCAATCAAAGACCTTGTGTATAAATGAGACACCATGCACGAACAAACTTATCTCAACTAAAATGAAACAAACGGATTTACACTATCGGTGGATGTTAGGTTCTCGTTTTCGTTGGACTCAAGGGCTAGGAAGCGTCGAGTTTTAAAGGGTTGAAGCAAGGGAGGTATGTGTTTCTCTCATCACCAGCATCTTTTCTCGTCATCTATCGAGCTTGGACCTCGGTGAGTCTTTTCTAGCTTACCCATGATATTTAACCCATATTGCGACCAAGACGAAGCTACAACCAAGCTTGGACAAGCCGGCACAAATGGTCCTCGGCCTCTGCCTAGGACTATACACGACACATATAGCCACTCTGCATGATTTTGTGCTTGCGCACGGATGCTAAAACTCCAAGTCCGCAACACACATATAAAATGACAACTAAGACATAGTTGGTAAACATCACGTCAGGTACATAGAACAGGGAACGAGATTGAAATGTCTTATATAAAAACTTTAAACCTACCCCACTCGACCTCATGTTTTGGCTCGTTAAAGGTTGACAAACCCTAGGGTTTTCGCATGAAATATGAGGAAACCCTATATGAAACCATCGAAGAGCAACATAGACTTGGACCATGAAACCAAGACCAACCACGCAGCGGTCTTGCTCATTTGTGGGCTGCGTCATAGAGCTTGCAGATATGAAGCGACCCTCTCTTGTTGATTTGTTCCAAGGTCCCACTTTATTTACATGCTAGCAACGAGTCATGCAAGACGTTCCTTGCTGTTATGCTGTGTTCTTCTGCGCTGAGCAAGAGGTTACTAGCTCTTCGAAATTTAGCACCAGGTGGGTAATACCAAGGGCCTTTGACATTATGTCCACTTACTATATATATATAAGGCTGAAGCATGCATGTTGTCTTGTCGGCTTGGACTAACAAAAATGTGTAATAGCGAAAGGACTAACAGTGAGTATAAAAACTCACTGTTGTCTGCGTCTTTTTTGGCAGCAAAAGAGAAAGGACCTCCATTATCCGAAATAAAAAATATAAAATAAAATCCACCCTATACCTACTTTCACCTTTATCCACCAAAAAAATTCCTACACCACCATAAATATCAAAAACCCCTCCCCATCCCCTCCCATGTTAGCCTCCCTACAAAACTAAAAGAGCAACATGTGATGTTATGTACTTATGGGATGGAAGAAAACACAAACAAAGTGGGTACACCCACTGCCACTCGACAGAAAACAAAAAAGAGGGAGAAAGGGGTGGCCATGTAGGGATTTATTATTGAATGGATACTAGTGATGTTTACATGTAAATATAAACACAGTGAAGAATGTTTAGAAACGTTATTGGTATCACGAGACTTAAAAGGCTTTTTAGGGGTAACACATTATTGAGACCAAGATTACTCAAAAGTTAGAAGGTTATAAAACCACGATTTTGCATCAAACAAGGAGTAATGATAACGAAATTAATCTATAAACAAATTTTCGCGGTTTATAAACCTTATTTAACGCTAAAAATATTTAAATAATGTTTATATTTTCTTTAAATATAAATCACATGGACTTGGGAGTATAAGTTGCGACGCGTGATAGTATAGATTCCTGTATAGATACTTATAGATGTAAAATCGTCCCTTAGAGCCAACGGTTTAAATGACCTTTTGAAAACATAAAACGTTACCTCATAAACGACAAATGACTCATTTATTTCATAACATTAAGTTTTAGGTAAAGAACACTGCAGTTTGTTATAATTACTTAGGTGATTGACTCGCATGTTACTATTTGGAAGTGCTTAATCCATTATCAATCCCGTGACGATTAATCTGATAAGCGTGATAGTTTTCATAGCTACCTACTCTACTGTTTTTTAAAATCATCTTTTGGGGTGGAAGAGAACATTGATTATTTTCAAGAAGAGTGAATTACAAGTACAATTAATCATTACTGATTGGTCTAAGTTCCGATTTAACCCAATTAGTTGCTAATTGCTCGATTTATTGAAACCGTCATCTTTGGATGCGCGATGTGTTATGGATAGATCTATCGGGAGTGACATCCTTGTTTGTCTTGGACTAACATTAGTCAAGCAAACACAGTTTCATTTGAGTCAGATTATGGGTGTCCCGGGTTAGACACCTGCAAGGGCATTCATTTATTGCTTGGTATATGTTAACGCTTCCTGTGTCATGAGGCTTAGGACAATAGTTATGCCAGTATTTATATGACTTTGTTTCTGTAATTATTGTCATATGCGGGGTGAAATCTTGTGATTAATAACACAACTACATTTTTGCGCTTAAACAACTATGTACTCACCATACTTTATGTTGACACTTTTGCATGTTATCTCATGTTTAAGAACGTGTGTGATGCCTATATGAGTCTCATCTCATGCATTGCAGTCATTTCCAGTTATTAAAGATCATTTGTACTAATTAAAAACGATGTCGTATTACTTATTTTTATGCTTTTGCAAAATGTTTAAACTATTTATTATTTCCTAATACAAGTGATCGATTATCTTAAACGTCCCATATAGAGGTCGTTCTGTATTGCTTAGAAGTATGATATTCATGAAGTCACACGCCCTCGGTTGCCATTATACTCTGATATTTTAGGGGTGTGACAGATTGGAATCAGAGCTCTGAGTTATAGAGAACTAGGTTGCATTAGGTAGCACTAGACTATAACTACTTATCTGCTTAACATGATTATTATGCTTCTATTGTCTGTCATTGTTGGTGACTCAATATGGGGTACATAGGAAGCAACAATCAAAGGAGTACATATATATTAAAATGGTATACATGTGAAATAGACATATATGAGATACATATACGTAACATAGGTTACATGTGTATTAAACAAACTTAACTATGCGTATTTTTAAAAATGCCTATATCCTTATTTCATATTTTCTTGTCTCAACGACATGTCGAACTCAGATGAATTGAGACACACCGATAACACTACCCTGATACCTCCCAGACTCCCCGACACACTCCCCCAGGTGTATCACAGGAGACGTCCTACTCTCAGATTACTTATTTTGCCATCCGTATTACCATTTCCCCCAACTATCAGACGTACCGCTCGTATATCTGTTTTACCCATTGAGCCAAATCTTGCTGAACATGCCAGAATTTTTGCTTGACAAAACCAAAGTTAACTACATACAACTTAGTTGTTACCTTAGGTGCCTTTGTCTCATACGCCATTAGTCTATCTAAGATGATTGATCTTCAAAAGTGCTAAAAGTCATACAGGTTCTAGGCCGTCATTGATTGTGTCATATTATAAATTGCAGTAACTCTTTCTTAAACAGAATCATGGAAATCTCAAAGGCGGGTCAGATTACTTTGGATGATGCTTTGGTTGCTCCTGCGAACCGACTTAAGATTGGCAAATGCAATCTTCGATTAAGCTTGGATGTCACTTCAAAGGAGGCAACTCTTCAAGTTGTATATGATGTGTTAAAGCTCACACCTTTCTACAAAGCATTCCAAGTCTCGGCTGATGTTCCTGAGATCTACATGCAAGAGTTCTGGGCCTCTGCTTATATTCATAACCGATCTGTCAGATTCAAGATGAACAACAAAAAGCACATTCTCAATCTTGATCAATTCAGAGACATACTTCAAATTTGCCCTAAAGTCGGTAATGAGAAGTTTGAAGAACCACCTCTTGAGAAGGAGATTCTCGCATTTCTAGCCAGTCTTGGTCACTCTGGAGAAATAAGAAAGATCACTGATGTCAATGTCAATAAGCTGCATCAACCCTGGAGATCATTTGCTGCTATCATCAACAAATGTCTCAGTGGTAAAACATCCTACGACAGTCTTCGTCTTTCTCAAGCTCAAATCTTATGGGGAATGTACAATAACAAGAAGGTTGATTATGCATATCTTCTGTGGGAGGACTTCATTTACCAGATTGAGAACAAGAATACGAAGAAGGGCAATGCGATGTACTATCCTCGTTTTACCAAGCTAATCGTCAACTTTGTCATGGCTAAAGACCCTTCAATTCCTCGAAGAAACAAGGTTAATTGGCACTATGCCAGAGATGACCCAATGTTCACGACAATCAATGTCATCTCAAGGAATGAAGACACTCAGTTGTACGGGACTATCTTACCAGCAGAGTTAACAAACGAGGACATCCGCAACTCTGAATCATACAAAGAGTATTATGCTATTGCTTCAGGAAAGATTCCTCCAAAGACAAAAGCAAGTAAGAAGAAAGCTGATTCTGATGCAACCACTAAGCAGAAGCCTCCCACAGTCCCCAAAGAAAAGAAAGGCAAGAAGACTGGAAAAGGAAAGCAGAAGGCTAAAGAGTTAGAGACTATCTCTGAGGCGATTTTGACAGAAGCTGAGCAACTCAAGATAATCACCAAGAGAAGCCGTAAAGAGACTCACAGCTCTCATGCCAGCGGGTCTGGTGCAGATGAAGGAACTGGTGTTTCACCAGGGGTTCCCGATGCACCTGATTATGACTCAGATGATGATATCTCCTGGAAGTCAAGTGAAGATGATCAAGATGAAGATAAAAATGAAGATGATGAGAACGTTCAAGATGATGACGATGATGCTAAAAGTGGAGATGATGAACTCAAAAGTCAAGATGATCAAGATGATGATGATGAAGCACAGACTGAATCTGAAGATGATGGTGATGATTTCATTCATCCAAAGCTCACAACTCATGATGATGAAACAACACATGAAGAGGAAACTATACATGAAGAGGAAACTGATGAAGATGATACTTTCGATCCTATAGTTCACACACCCTCTCATATTTCATCATCAGATGACGAAGACAGTGACAATGAAATTGAAATGACGAATGTTGAAGGAGCAAAGTCGGATGAAGATGCTACATATGTAGAGGATCAAGGAAATGAGGCGGTCGAAGATACCAATGCCAATCTTGAAGGAAGAGATGATGTAATGACAGATGTTATATTGCCCCAGGTTCAAGCAACCCAGGAAATTGAAGACACTCATGTGACCCTAACTCCGGTAAATCCTGATGGTCAACAACAGAGCTCTTCTGTATCATCTGGCTTCGTCTCCAACATGCTGAATCCAAATCAAGATACCGGTGTTGATGATATATTTGGACAACATGCTGAAGCCACCTCTCTAATTGATACTCCTGTTACTGCCATTGTGGAGCCATCCTTCTCTGCACCAACCAATCGTCCTCCAACACCGAATCCTCTCGTCATTCAATTACAACAACCACCAATTCTGACACCGGCTACTACTACAAGCTCCTCACTACAAAATCTTCCTGAATCTTTTTGCTTCGTTTGTTTTAATTTTTTTTGGCTTTGATTTACAGACTAAAAGCGTTAGAAGACAACTTCTCAGAACTCAGACAAACAAATCAATATGCTGAAGCACTCTCCTCCATTCCAAGCATCTTTGACCATTATCTAAGTCAAATTAAATGCAGAAGCGTGAGGTTGGCAGTCCAATGAAGTATGACAGAATACGAGAAGAGTCTAATACTGAAAATCAACAATTCCTATGATCCAATCGATAAAGAATGAGAAAGTAATCAAAGGAACAAGTCAAAAAGGAAGTCCTCCAAAATTACTCCAAAAATCGAAAAGATTAGTAATCTAAAACTCGAGTCAGAGTTCTGGTACGATCATCAAAGGAAGCCAACACGTCTCATGCTGTAGCTGCAAATCTGTCAGAACTAGAGTTGAAAAAGATCTTAATTGACAAGATGGAAACTAACAACTCTATCAACAGGTCAGACATTCAAGTCTGCTCTACAAGGAATAATGGATGCGTATGAAGCCGAACAAAATCTGTTAGAAACAATAAGGCAAACGGTCACAATAAAAAAACTCTCAAGACAGATCAATGATGACAAAAACCCTCCGCTGGAACAGACCGGAGGGTCAAAAGTAGAGAAGGTCAGGAAAAGAACCTTCTTCTACCAGTGCTCCAAGAGAAACGACAACCACGATAGCAGGAAAGACTACTACTACAGGTTCTAAGACTCACAAGCAATCTGCTAGCCAATCTGCTCCGGTAGAGGAAACTATGCAAACTACGAATGTCTTGAAGCACCTATCACACCAGGATATTAAAACAGTGTCCATATTGAACAAGCAGAAGAAGAGGTCCAACATCTTCCTGACTGGTTTCAACAACCTACACGACTACCTTCTCCTGATCATGCATGGAATAAGTCTGTTCCTGCCGTTCATGAATCTGTCCAACCTTGGCTAAGCAATCTGGCACGAAGACAAGACCCTCGAGAGTCATTCGATGAACTAACAGACACTACATTTGACTTCTCCGCTTTTGTGATGAACCGGCTAAATGTTAAAACACTAACACCTTAATTGTTACAGGTCAACAAATGAGCTGAAGAAAGACATCAAAAGTTTGACTGAAACTTGAATACATTTTTGTGAAGAAGTCTAAAACAAAGCCACAACCAAAAATTGGACTGGAATCAACCCCGAAGGCCGCCAAGATCCTCATGATCTGCGACAGGCACTACCGTTGGTTCCAAATTCTCAAGGTCGTCATGTCATACCGTTTCATCACTTTATCAATAACGACCTTGAGTACCTACGTGGTGGTGAGTCAAGCCGGAAGTATTCCACTTCAGTTACGAAGACCAAGGCTGCAGATTACGGGCATATTAAATGGATAGAAGACTTAGTGCCCAACTCAATGTGGAGTCAAGTGATAGTTAACTATGACAAATTCGCACTCTGGGGAGTTTCACATTAGGGCAAAAAAGTGGAAGACAATTCTATGCATAGCGATCCCATAGGGAATCACTCGAGTGACGTCCTACTCAAAGAGAAAATTGTCGCTGTCACAAAGGTGGAAATAGTCGAATGGCAAAACACCAGCATCTGACTGATTACTGTACGGATGTGATGTCGACATCATTACAAGTTTTAAAGAAGGGACTTCCACAGACTTGATCCAAGACAAAGAAGAACATGCTACTTCTTCTTGTGCAGGGAAAATTGACAAATCTCAGACATAGAAGAACGAATTTGGCATTAATGTCTCATTAAGAATGTTTACAAAAGAGTTTTTCCATCCAAATGGCGTGGTGGATGATCTTCAATTGGGCGTTGAAAGCTATCAAAAAGAAGCTCACCTCACAAAAGCCTGACACGTACAATCCAATCTGAGAAGACGAGACACTTATACACCATACTCCATCCAGAGGATTCTTTCTACGAGAACAAAGACAAGAAGAACAGATTGATGCGCATTGACGAACTACACAAGTTCAGCGATGGTACTCTCGATGATGTTCGGACTGCTCTAAATGATCGCCTCAAGGGAATTAGAATGGAGTATCTGCCACAGACTTTTTGGAGCCAACGTGACAAAGCAAATGCAAGAGCTATGATTCAGGCGATTGACAAAGGCTAAGACAAGGAGGAATAAATGCGGAGTTTGAGAATTTAGTTGGAAGACCATACTGGGTGACCTACGGCTACTACAAAGGACCATATGATTTATCATATGTTGTTCTCATCTTAAAAAGGTCAATCCTCGTAAATACTTTTATCTTGTGAATATGTTCATTACTAGTGTAGATTTTTGGTGAAAAATAAGATGTGCTCGAGTACAAATTTTTCAAGAATTTCTTAGTAAATTCAAAATTTTCAAATAATTGTACTCGGCACCATCTTATAATCCCTCACAAGTTGAGGGGGAGCAATAACATGTTCCAATCTGCTAGCATATATCATTTTGTCCCCGAACGGTTAATCAATTGATATCCAAAATATCAAGGGATTAACATTTTGGATAAGGGGAGAAAATGTGATTAACCTGGACTTAATGTATATTGACAGAAGTGATCAAATAAAATGGACTCAATGCGCTTCACACTTAGCATGTACTACGATTACGATGCACATGTTAAGGGGGAGCTTTTAGTGATGATGAAAAACTCTCAAAGTGTAAATCTTTTGAATGTATTTCTATCAAACACTTTGATTTAAAATTTTCATGCTATTGGAAGGACGTGATGATTACCCAAAAGACCGACCGATGTTTCTTAAATTTATGAATATAAGGCAGTTAGGCTTAGGTATGCAGATCCCATGATCCAGCCATAACCAGAGGGATCTACCCAGGGATACCACTAGTTAGTGTAGAAGTCCTTAGTTATTATTAAAAAGGAGAAAAAAGAAAGAAAATAGGAATAATGCCGACTGAGATCGAGCATAACACTGACCAACCCACAAGGTGTTAAGTTATGAAGTCTCGGTAAGCATTGAAGGGTTGAAGAAATGAAAAAGAAATGTAAGGATAATAGGGAGAAAATAAAGAAGCCCCTCCATACACTTATGCAGAAAACCGAGTCAATACATATGCTGTCAGAAACATTTCAGGATGTTTTCCTGACATTACAGACAGTCAGGACCCAGTAGACGCAATGCACAAACACCATCCCAGCCCCTCAAAAGTCGGAAATACTTTGTTTTCAAAACTCACGGAGAATACACTCATTTCTATTGACGTTTCACTCCGAGATAGATGAATATTGAAAAGGTGCACGCAGCTCCAGCCTCCGATCACTAAAAACAAAAGTTGCACATTGAGTCTATGAGCCAAATGAATCATACCATTATTCCATTAGGACACTTGTCATAACTTAGCTTGTTATCTCACACAATGTGAATATCAAGATATATATTAAGAGTCCTACGCATTATCCTTGTGATTTTGCCAGAACATCAGAGTGAATTCATTCACAATGAAGATGGAAATCCTGCTTGAGCCAACATTAGAACAAGCTTCATGGTAGGTAACTTGTGCAATTCTTTAAGGAATCAAACTTGTGACACCTGGAAAGAATAGAGGGCGATTCTATAAGAATCACACTTGACATCCAGGAAATGGAACAACGATTGTTTAATGAATATTTATGAATGATTAACACTCTCGGTGTGTCACAAAAACAATTTTGCAAGTAATACACCGATTGGATTCAAATCAATATTCTATATCAAGCAGTGAGATTAGAACTCACTGGTTCACTCTTATCGAGCTGTCTGCTTTTAGACGTTCCATAAATGAGAACATGCTGAGTACGATGAATCTAATACTTATGTGTTAGAAAGATTCAATACTACAGCTGGAAATCCTGTCAAGAAGATTCTTCTTAAATTGAATCTATCTGATCACAGGTCGATCCTCACGGATCTGAAGGTTTCTCCAACCAAACCTGGGCGAATGACAAAGCCATATTCGTCCCCCTGCTTTATTGCTAACTGTTTTATGCAGGCTATTTAAAGATGGGTGGGTGGAGGTCCCTGATTCTCAGCGGCTCACAATCCATAACCCATGCTCATAAACCGACCGACAAACATAAAGACATCATGAAAGCTCAAGTACATGTTTCAAGACTTCCGCTACTCTGATACCACACATCTTTCTCGAAGTGTCGAAGTGTTAAAGTTAAAGAATTTCAAGAAAGATGCAACATTAAAGCTTTTCAAGAATGGTATGAGCATGTCGGTCCAGAAGTCACAAGTCCACAAGATGGCAAAATTACAAGATGGCGAAGAGATTAATGCTTGTTATGATCTCAAGTTTGCTCAAGATCACAATGTCAAATACAAGCTACAAGGAACAGAGCTAAATTCTAAAGTCAATGATCACTACAACATATTCACAAGGGAAAATCAAGAAATGAAGTTTACGAGCTAAAGACTAAAGATGAAGCATAGTATGCTAGGTTTAAAGTTTTGTAAATTGGAGTGACCTCCCTTAGGGGGAGATTGTTGGAAACACAAAAAGTATCGGTCACTTCCAAGTTGTATTAAGTCTTAGCTCGTAGTATGTGTAACATTAGTTTAATAATCTAGTCCGGCCCAAGACCCATGGGAAGCCCATTAGAACCCATGGGCCGGCCACTATAGGAGATATATAATCCCTCTCCAAGGCTAGGAGAGGGGTTGGTTGTTCCATTTTTCCATATTCCATCTTTATACAATTCATCCATTTTCCATCCAATCTCTCTCTAACATCACAACCCACATCTCACTCTTGTTCTTGGTTTGATCATAAGATTACTAGAATTCTTCACTTTTGTTACATTAGAACGTCTTATTTTTGCTTATTATAATAAGTTATAACCTGCAAATATCATTTGGAATCATAATTAAACCTTGCATGGATTTTTGTACTTGTTTTGCAAAAAGTTTCAAGCAAAGGTTAATATATCGTAACTTTCTAAAATTTATAACTAAAGGGGCTGAAAATGTCATTATTCTATAGTTATAACTATAAGGACCTATTTTGCCAAGTTTCAAAGTTAAAAGTTTAAATTATATATACTTATATATAAAGGACTAAACTTGTAAAAGTTTATAAACCAAGGGTATATACTGACAATTTTTATTCTTAAAAATATAAATATAAATTTTTATACAAATAAAAAAAAGTATATATCAATATTATAAGACTCGATTATGTTAAAACCCGACACATTTATCATTATTAATCAACGATCAATGCATTTTCAATCAATTGCGTTATATATTTAACGTAACTTATCATCGACTAGCTTTTGAAGAAACTTAAAATCTTATCGTATCACGTTACTAGGAAGCTTCATATAAGGGATTTCATTGTTATAGTTTTGACGAGTTAGCTGGAATTTACGATTAAAACGTGTACTGCCCTCAAATGTTTAACTACATGACTTCTGAATTATGATGGCCCGAACAGTGATACAATATTTCCATAAATTGATAAATCAAATACATACGTTAAACATCATGAAGTTTTGAAACATAAACCATCACACTAAGACTTGACATATTACCCCAGGTTGCGTGACGAAGCCGTTACTTCATTTCATAACTTATTTGCCAACAATCAAATTTCCCCTTTAACAGTAAGGTGAGTTCATAGCCTCGCATTTAAATCTTTTAAATGTTTTATAAACCCGCGAGGGGGATACATGCTATAAACCATGAATACAAGTTTTTTTTCTAGTATGCTATCTTGATATATTATTGCCGTAAGGTCCCTGACTTTTTCACCATTAAGTCCCACTATCGATTGAACCTTAAATTACTCGTCGGGGTAAGTGTGAATGCTGTGAAAGATCTATTTTGGGGACGGGACTCCCCGTGGTGTACCTATACGTCGAGTAACCAATAACACACATTTAATAACTTTGCGGGTGTTTGGCAAAGACACCCGTTGGGGAAATTATTTATGGTTATTGATTAACCTAAGGCTTCGGTGTCATGAGCTTAGGGCAATAATACTATTTTTCATGATAATTGTATGTGTTGCAATTATTACAAACTATAGGTGTATAACAACGTAACCCACTATTGAGCTTGTATTCAAAACTGTTTACTATAAACCTATGAACTCCCACCTCAACCTCTTGTGTTGACTTTTTTAGCATTTTATCCGAGTAACTGAACATCTTATGGCACGGAAGTGCGACGGACTTAGAAGAAGCTAAATTTTTGTTATCATTCAAACTTAATGTTTTCATGTAGATTTGGGACATCTGTTTTGTAAAAACACTGAGAATAATGAATTATAACTTATCTTTTAAAAACGTCTCTTTCGAGTCATTTTCTATGATTATGACTGCTGTACTATGAAATAATACCCCAGATTAGCTTCCACTGCTATATGTAAAAAATGGGGGTGTTATATTATTTTACCTTTCCCAGTAATTTTCCCTCCTTTGGAATTACCTCCAAAGGCAACAAATCCTCCATCAATTTCTTCATAATCTGTAAGATAGGATTTGTTTCCTGTCATGTGCCTAGAGCATCCACTGTCAATCACTCCTTTATCCTTCAAATCTTGCTGTGGATTTCCCTGCACATAATGGTAGGAAAATTAGTTTCTTTTGGGGACCCAAGCCATTACTGACTTGGATCTGCCTTGTGCATCAATATAGTCAAATCTTTTAAAGGACATTGATGCACCATTGTTTCTGGAGACATGGTCTAAAATTTTGTGCTTTGGTCTCCAAACCCAACATGCTGAGGCCTTAACAGCATTTCCCTTGTTTCCCTTAACAGCACTAATAACTGCTTTTGGCCTAGCAGTATTAACCCTTGTTCCCTTAACAGTATTAACCTTTTTAGTGAAATTACTGTTATTAGTTGTTGTTATTTTGTTAAAAGGCCTTCTAGTAGTTGAATATGCATTATTAATAACATTTTTCATGGGTCCTGCATTATTCACTGTTGTTCTTGATTGAACAGTATTAACTGGTCTAACAGCATTAACTGAAATTAGGCCAGACCTAGTTAAGACTGTTCTTGGAACCATGTTCCTTTTTGGACTGGGGTGAGTTAATTTAGAGAAATTCTGTTTGTTCACCCTTTGAACATTAGTCCAAACTGGTTTTGCAAATCTTTCATTATTATACCAGTTATTGCAATCATTTTTCAAATGATCAAAACTACCACACACATGACAAGCTTTGTTGAACATCTCAAAATCACTCCCTAATTTTTGAGACATCTGTTGGTTCCAGTTTCTCTTGTTCCCTCTAGGACTAGGTGTGTTTTGCCTATTTTTATCAACTGATGTTTTCCTAGGAGATTTTACTTGCTCAGTAGACTTAACAAAGTTTATCTTAGCAAAACTAGGTTTATTAAACATCTCAACTGTTTTAACCTTAGGCACATTTTCTTCATCACTATCAGATACCCAATCCTTAATAATTAGTCTCCATTTTCTTTCCTAGCAGTCTTAAGTTCATTAGTCTCAATAGTAGGCTTTTCAACTACAGACTCACTAACAGGCTCATTCACATTAACAAAATCATCTAGAACGAGGAGGCAAAAAACTAAATCAGATTTTTGGTGGCATAAAATTCCCAGTATAGGAGGGTGGACAACATCAACCCTACATCCTGTTTTACACTTATCCATTATCTGTCTGTCTAGAAGTTTACTTAGGTTTTTTTGATGAATTTTCAAATTTTTGTACTGTAAGTTGAACCTTATCTTTTTCTTTTGTAGCCAACTCTAACTTCCTTTTAAGCTCTGTAATATCTAAATCTCTTAAATAGATTTCACGTTTTAAGAGTTTTATATCTTCCTCATACACAGACTTATTTTTCTTAAAGACTAACAGTCTAGCTTCTACAGATTCTAAACCAGTTTTATAAGAGACAGCACTTATCCTAGCTGTTCTTAAGTCTTTAACTAATTGTTCATTTTGTTCTTTTAGATCTTTTACACATTCTAAACAAGATGAACAACAATTTGAGTCATTAGATACCTCAGAGTTTGTAGAAGAGGTTGAACTTGTTGAAGAATAAGCCATGAGAGCAAAATTGGTTGGACCTTCTTCTGCTTGGTCACTCCAATCATAGCCAAAGCCATCACACTAAGATACTAAGGCATTTGAAGTAGTTTCTTCAACTGGCACAGTCCTTCTGGTAGGCTCCTTGTTCCTGTTGTCTTGATTCCTGGGTGCCCTGCACTCCCTTGCAAAGTGTCCTCTCTTGTGGTAGTTGAAACACTCCACCTTGGACTTGTCAAACCCAATTCTTTCTTTGTTGGCCATGTCCAGCTTCCTTCCAGTATTCTTCAGGAATCTTCTTGCCCTCATAGTCAGCATAGCAATGTTTCACCTTAAATACATCTCTTCTAGATCATCAGGATTGATTTGTTGTAGATCTTCTTTATCTAGCTGTGGAATACTTGGTTAGCTAGCAAAGAAGGAATAAATCACACATCCAAAATTTTCAACAGTTTTGACTATCACAGCACCCTGATGCTAGCAATATTAACACCCAAAGCAGTATTAACTGCTCTAGTTGCACTGTTAGTGCTGCTAGAGGACAGAAAATGCTACATTGTGTGAGTTTGTGGTTGAGCTAGATGTCCCCTTGACCTCTGATTCATAAGCCTTCAGGTTGTTGAAGAGGTCATCCAAACTCAATGTCTCAATCTCTGGTTTGTTCCTCTACACAATAGTATGCATAGTCTATTCTTGTGACAAACTTCTCAAGAATTTCTAATTGATGTCTTCTTGAAGGATAACTTCACCATGCATCTCCAGTTGACTAATTAGCATTTGAAGCCTTTTATAGGTTTGCTCAATCACTTCTGAGCTGGATGCAACAAAGTTTTCATATTGCTGCTTCAAAAGATTTTTTAAGTTTTCTTTGTAGCAATATTACCTCCAAATCTGTTCTCAATAGCCTGCATCAGTGTCTTAGCATCCTTGTATGAGTTAAACTTTAATTGATGCTCATTAGGTAAATCCATCAGCAAAGTGCTTCTTGCCTTCAACTCTGCCATTCTTTGTGCCTTCTCTTCAACACTTGTAGGAGGGATAACAATCTCCTTACCATCAACATTTTTTATTACTATGGGTACATTAACATTTTCTACGATCTCCCATAGAGTGTAATCAATGTACTATAGGTACTGCTCCATTCTCATCTTCCAGAGATCATATTCATCAGGTTGAGTATGGGTAGCTTGATGGTTTGAGTAGATTTTGAATCCATTACTTCTTGAAAAAGTAGTAAAGTTTCTTCTTATTCAAAGCTTCTCACAAGCTCTGATACCACTTGTTGATCCTAATAGAATAGATCTTGCTTAGCTTGTATAAGCCTAACTTGTATTGAATAAATCCAAAACAACTATGATAGAAACTTTGATTTTGAATATCAAAGACTATGCGGAATCTAGTCAATGATACTAAGAAGAATTTCAATGAAACAGTAATAAATAAGATTAATAACAAACAGTTTATCAAACTTTCAGCCTCAATATAATACGAACACTCTTAATAGTGTTAGGATTACAAAACCTTGAAGCCATATCGATATCAAAACAAAACGATTTCTAGATATCTAACTCTATGCCCTAGGACCTCCTTTTATACACCAAGGAGTCCTAACCGGCTTACAATATTTTTCTAAGTTATCATGATCTTCTAAACAAATAACTTATACGTATCTTTTACAAAAATATCTCATACTTATCACATAAGCAATCTTTATCTTTTCTCTCATAAGTCTTTGATCTTTTCTCTGTCAGCATAAACTCTTCCAGCAGTTGTAACTTTCACACTAACAGTAGTAACTTTTGTACCAGCAACACTAACTGTGTACAAGCAGCATTAACTACTTAGAAAGTTTTCTTCAATCTTCATCAACAATACTAAGTTACACTAACATTAGTAACTTGCAGTAGTAACTTACACTAGCAGTAGTAACTAGCAGTACTAACTACTTAGCATATTTTTCATTAAAATTACTAACAACACTAATTTATACTTAGCAGCAGTAACTAATACCTTAACAGTCTTAACTTCCACTTAGCAGTGGTAACTTCCAAACAGCATCAAGAGGCTTTTAATCCCAACAAGAAGAGAGTGATGTAAAATGGATTGATGAAGTGGTAAGATCAAGGGTGGATATAGAGGTGTGTTTGTTGTGTTAGTTCGATTTCAATCCAAGGGAGGAGAAGAAAGTGAGGTAAGTTGGATTGATGATGTGGTGTGATCAAAGGTTAAGATGCGAAGATGTATGTGTGTGTGTGTGTGTGTGTGTGAAATTCAAATGGTTGTGAAGAATAAGGTGAATAGTGAATATGTGGTGGAGAGTGTTTTGATGGGATTTGGAGGAGCCTATGTTTGGAATAAGGGGAACAAGAAGTACAACAAGTACAAGGAGGGTACATTGTGTAACGGAATGTGAGTTATCCCATGTGGGTATTATTTAAGGAAGGTTGAAGTGAAGAAGAGTTTAGGCTTGGAGATGGTTTGAAGATGGTAAGTATGAAGGTGATGATGTTTAGGATGAAATCAAAGGATTAAATTGGGTTTATAATCACATTGTCAATAAGAGAGGAAAGAGTGGGCATATGTGATTATGGGATGGTTTAGTAAAGAAGTGTTTAGAGTGTGTGAAGGATATAATCATTTGTAAAAATTGATTCTTAAAAATTCCTTACTATATATATATATATAATATAAATAAGAAGAATTCCCAAAATATCAATTAATTAGAGAGAGTAAGTATTCCGTAAGGTTTTTAAGAAGGAAATTTTCTTTTAACCAAAGCAAAATCCAAAACCTTCCCGGGTCATTTCCCGACGAGGCGTGAATTGAAAATCGAGGTTAAGTTTGTGATCGCGTGTTTGAATAATCAATTTTTGATTTGGGATTCTATTTCTACAAATATAAATGCAAAAACAAGTAAAGGCAAACCTAAAATGAAAGCAATTAAAACAGAAACATGAAAAACGATAACGGGATCAAAACCCCCGTTCTTTAAAAACCTAAACTCTACAAATTTAACCCTAAAAATGCAAATTTAATTTTTAACAGTCCTAAATGATTAATAAAAATTTTAGAAAAAAGAATTATATTTTTTTGACTTTTATTTTATTTATTATGAATTAAAAACAGTTTTAATAAAAAAAATAATTAAAAATACTAAACTAATTGGGAAAAATCTGAATTTTTTTAGGAAAAGTGCTTTGAACAATTTAGAACTTAAGAAAAATAAAAGGGTTCAAAAAGCTTATTGGAATAAGCTGTTAATAAGCTAAAAAGGGCTGATAGCTTTATAAGGCAAAAAGGTGTTAAGTATTAAATTGTGCAATGTTATAAACGAAAAAGACCCCAGGGCAGTTGGTGAGTGTGTGGTGTGTTAAGGTGTATGCTATGAGAAGGGAGGTCACAGGTTCGACCCCTGTGGCTTCCCTTTTTGAAAAATTATTTTTTTTAATTTTCTTTTTAACAAACTAAAATATAAGCAAAACTAAGCAACTTTAAAAAAAGAACTTTTAACAGAACTTAAAAATAAGCTATAAAAAAGCTAAATAAAGTGACAGAAATGCTTAAAAGCTTGTTAAGCTTTTAAGCTTTAACTTAACAAGTCTAAAAGACCCTATAAGCTAGGACAACTTCTAAATAAGCTAAATGTACCTAATACTAGACTCAAATAAGCAAAAAGGACCACAAATAAGCTGACATTATAAGCTAAAAGCACTTAAGGGCAATAAGACAGTTTGCACTTAAAAGCTAAAACTGTTTTGGCTTATTGGACTCATTAAGCAAAAGAAAAGCAAATAAGCTGAAAACAAATCCTATCCTAGACCTAATAAGCACTTAGGAACAAAAATAAGCAATTAAAATAAGCTAGAAAGGACTTAAAAGCATTAAGACATAATGCACTTAAAGACAGACTATGCAGGCTAACAAGCTACTTTTAAGCTAATTTTTAAAGGCCATAAGCTATCCTTATGGCTTAATGACCTAAATGGAAAGCAACTTTATACTATAAGCTACAAGAATCAGCAAAGAATAAGCAGTTTGAAACACTTATAAGCTATGAAAAAGGCTAAAGAAAAAGCTACTTGAACTATATTTTTGGTTTTTATCAAGTTTTACACAAGACTAAAAGCTAATTGCAGGCCTACTTTTAAGCTATTAAAATAAGTTCAAAATACAAAATAAGCTGAAACAGATCAAATATGGACTACAAACTACTTATGCAAGAAATTTCAAATTCTAAAATTAACATTAACTAAGCTAAATTTGTAATTGAAAAATGGCTTTTTAAAATTTTAACAACTAAAAAATGCTTTGACAGATTTTGGTATCAAAACCACAAGACTAAAGTGCAATTGACCAACTCTTGTCTACTGAATTTTAAGACCAAATAAAGCATAAACATGTCCTTCAAACATCCTTTAAGCAAAAATCACTGAACAAACAGTTTGAACAGATTTCAAAAACACAGATTCAAGGAACATATATAAGACACCTTAAAACTTGATTTTTCACTTTAAAAACTTTTAAAACAGATTAACTCAACTTAAAAAGGCTTGTTAAAGATGGCTTAGTGACCCAAACAGTTTTAAAACTTATCTTGACCCATTTTGCCTCTTAACCCAAACACTCCTTTAAGCATTCCAAATCCATTTTTAAACTGATTTTTTAATGATTTAAGCTAAGTTTATTAAAAACAGATAACAAACAATCAATATTAAGCAATATTAAGCAATTCACAGCAGAAGAAAAGCACTTTTGAATCAGCAAACTCAATAAGCAATATTAAGCTATAACTAACAGTTTTAACTCAAAACATGAACCAAGAAAATTTAAACTACAAGAAAGCATAAATAAGCAACAAACATTAATAACAAGCATAAATAAGAAATAATAAGCAGTAAAATAAACAATGGAATAAGCCAACAGTAAATAAGCTAAAAACTTGAGAAATGAAAACTTATAAAACCCTTTGCTTAAACAAGGGTAATAAATGCTCTTAGAGTTTATCAACAAGCTCTAGCTTGTTTAAAAAACAAGCTAGTAAGGTCTTAAAAGCCCTTCCAGGTTTGGCTTTTCTTCCAAATAAAGCTGTGGTACTTTTTTTTGGGTGATTTTTGGTGAAATTTTCTTAAAAGCTTAAAGCTGTGTTAAAGTCTAATTTGCTTTATAAAAACAGGTTATATAAGAGCTTATTAGAGCTTATTGAACCATAAATATAACATTCTCTTAATACTAAAAACAGAATTTTGCATAAACTTGAAATTTCATTAATACTTAAAAACTTTTACAAGACTTGAAACAAACTACACTAAGCTGATTTGAAAAGAAGTAAAGTACAGTAAATAAGCTATTCTAAAAACTACTTAAGACTAGATATAAACTACTTTTCTTGGCTGCCAATGGTCTTCTCTTTTATAGCCGAATGAGAAGGTTCTAGGTCTTGAAGGTGTGTTTCTTGTGTGAGTGAGCTCGAAGTCTTCATCATAGCCCTTCATTTTGCTTTGGCTCCAAGTTCATGAACCACA
>BQNB010078732.1:0-30462 GCA_026074375.1 Tanacetum coccineum | reverse complement strand
TTTTATGTATTGACTTCTTTTATTATACTAAGTCGCGTCACGCCTTTTTAGGTGGTGCTTAGGCGTACTTTTCTCTTATCCAAAGATTCATATACTTTTGATCTCCTTGCTTTACGGTGAGTTCATAGCCCCACCTTTTCTCTTTTAATGGTTTTCATAACTATTTTCGGGGTGAGAATACATGCTTGTTTTACTAGTAAACTTATTGATTTCTACTACATGAGCGTTACATGAATGGTTTTACTAAAGCTTTTACTTGCCTACCACATGATTTCTAATACATGTTTGATACATGGTTGTTTACTACTGAATTTACTAAAGCTTGATTTGCTTACTACATGATTTGAGACCATTGATTATCTATCTATAAAACCGTGAGTTTTGAACATATTACTTGTTTTAAATAGGACACAAGTGCTTGAAAGGTATGCCTGACCGACTTATGAAATTATTTGCATGAGTCACTATTGCCAAAGTCCCTAATTTTGTAAACCGTTAATTACCTATGATGGGTAAACGCTGGTATAATAAATAGATCTATTGGGTTGACCACCCTGTCTGGAGGTATGGATCCATTTGTGAACACCTCAACTATTGCCAGACAATTTGTATTGAGAAACCTAGGTATGAGGCAATAATACCTAGCACAGGGGCAACTTTATTTACATACATGTTATGCGCGATTGTCAATGTTCGGTGTCATGAGCTCAATGCGGTAATGTTGAATTATACTTTGAAATACTATAGCTGGCTGATCTCAAACCTTGTGGTCCACTACTAAACATTTCTTGATTTATTAAATCACTACTTGGATTTCAGAAATAATACTTTGAAACGTTGTAACGCTACTTTTCTTACTCAAATATTACTTGAATTATTTCATTGCTGCTTTTACTTAAACCTATAAATTCAACAACATTATTGTTGACATTTTTGCATGTATTTTCTCAGGTTATTATGTTGCTAGCTGAGCATTGGGAGCATTCGAGTCGCGTGGATATCAAAACATTAAGGACTCGGTTTTCTTCACATTTGATAACCATTTATCTTTAATTATTCAATTGAGTCATGTTTGAACACTTGTAACTTTTGTTAAAAGGAAATTATTAGGACCTATGTAACTCTGATATTTTATTAAATCGAATGTGACACTTTATTAAACGTCTCTTTTGAGGTCGTTTCCTGTGGTGTGTATGAACTATGAAGTAGCACCCCTTGCGTTGTTGTAATTTTAGGGGTGTTACATAGAGTATGTAAATTTTTGGGATGATTGGGAAGTTGACCGTTACGGGAACGCCAACTTTGGTTGTTGTTTTTGATCTATAATCAAGACGTTGTAAATATTTGTGTCTTTATCATGTTAACGGTCAGAAAAAAGTGTCTAGCAACTTGTATCTTAAGTCTTAATCTATTTGTTTCTTGATTTTTATTTAACAACAATTTACTTCCCTCTCACCAGAATGATTAGCCGCTGGTTTTATGTGAACAAGGATTCATACAAACATGCATGTCTATTCCGTCGTTACGGCTATGTATGCATGTCTTGTACCTCGTTGGTTTATGACTTTTGGTGAAAGTTAGAAGTTTCCTACCCTATATCATTTTGCATCCTAACCGTTGGTTAAATTCAAATGGGGATGTGATCGAACACACATGTCTATTCCGTCATTACGGCTATGTATGTGTGCTTCAGCTACCTTGTTGGAGTGGTACTTCTGGTGAAAGATTGTAGAATGATCAACCGTACACCTTTCCATACAAAAACCCATATTTACCTTTATAAACTTGTTACTCCTTGGCTTTAGTGGTGGAGATGTGTATCCTTACCAAGCTAAAATACTCATCACGACTGAGCAATTAAGGGAATTAGTTACATGTTACCACATAGATTAGTTGAGTGATTTTAGTGTTTTTCATCTTCCTATTTCGTGAGGTGTTTGGTTATGTACTTGTAATAGATCAAATAAATGCTTTAACGGACAATATCCTTAGGGATACATTTTTATAAACTTCTAAAGGCTATTTGAGGACAAGTAGGATTCAAGTGGGGGGATATTTGATGACATCAAATAAAGTCTATTTTATAGCATCATTTATCTCATATTATTAACCCATTTTGTATAGTTATTGCAAAGAATTGTTGCTTAATCGTTTATATTTGAGAATTGCAGTAATTATGGAGTAATTGGTGAAACTAAGCAAAAGGCGCGCATTCTGGAGCTTAAATGAAGATATTTTGAAGATTATTGTTCTGAAGACCAATACGCCGTATCCATCAAGGAAGATATGGCGTATCCGTGCCTGCACTCACCAAAGACCACAGAGGAATAAAGATCAATACGTTGTATCCAGAGAGAATCAATACGCCGTATTTAAGATATGTAATCAATATAATATTCTAGAAGATATCAAGCGTAGTCCCTACTCCAAAAAATCACCAATACGCCGTATCCAACTCTTGGATACGACGTATCCAACCGACTTCCAGACCTTATAAATAGAAAACTCAAAAACAAGTTTTAAGTGTGCTAAATCATATTCTCGATACCTAAACCACAAAATTTGATTTTCAAAAGAGAAAAAGAGTAGAAGAGGTCAGCAACGTTATCAATTCCATAGGAGACAACGTGTAATTCCATATACTTAAGTAATTGTTTAGTTTTTGGTATCATTCGTTAACTCGGTTAGTTTACCTTGGCTAAATAATTTCTCTTGTATTTATTATGACGTTTGAAAGCTAATACCTTCTAGTATTAGTCATTATTATGAAGATCTGAATGTTTGGTATTTGTTTATCTCGATTTCTAAATTTATCGTTGAGTTCGTGTTTATGTTTGTCAATTTATACTTGTTTACGTGCTTTTGTATGCGACCTATCATTCAACTGGATCTAGTGAAGCGGACCAAGCAGATCTAGAGTCCGGGATAGCTCTCCATATAGTAATCTATACATCTAGAATCATAGTTACACCAATATTGTCCTTCTAAGTTTCTGTCTAGGATACGCTTCAGGCTTAACTAGTTAATTAGATATTGCCAATGGTTTATTGATCGTGTTGACTAGCAGGTGACCTAGATAATTCAACAAGTAACGTTCTGATTCCATTGGATAGTTGGACAAGTGGACTACTAGTGTATAGATTGCCATTAAGCGGTAAGTGGGTAAAGTCTCTATGAGCTAAGGTTTAACAAGATCACCATTGCTTTAATCCCTAAGATAGATTATAATCAGCAAATAAGGATGCTTTATGCGGATGCTTTAATTGTGACAGAATTATTATGTCTATGTCTTAAGATGATGTAACGCCTAAGTCTTACGAATGATATGCCACCTCGAGAGAACAAATCATTGCACTAAATAAACAAACCAACATTTTATTTGGATTAATAATGGTTAATACAGTTTTCTTATATAAGGTTCGACCGCTCTTTCATCTTTTGTTAATTAGCTTGCTTGGGTTAAAGTGCCTTGAAATGATTATAGACACCAACCAAACCGTGCCAGTCTCTCAGGCTGAAAACCCCCTTTTCCCGTTAGAATTAGGATTTAGACTGACATTGGTTTAACATAGGTTTAGAATAGAATAGAATTAACATAGATTAGATAACCAATATATTAATTAAATTGATAGATTTAACCTCGCTTCAAGTGTTTGACACCCTACTTACCACGAAACTACTACCGATCGGGTACACTGCCTGTTAAAGTGTTGTTTTTGGTTTAGTCGGCAAAATATAAATTTAAAACTTGAATCATTTTAAATATACCATACACGACAGCACATCAATCAGCATAGAGAAAATCATTCTGTTCATTAGTAAGAATTACTCCTACTTCATCATGTTTTGCTAGCAACATTTGTTCCATGAAATAATTTGAATCTCGGACTCTTGGCTTTGGACAATTACGAGCATAATTACCTTTCCCACTACAGTTGTAGCATTGAATATTTGCTGCAGTATTGGAAGACGTAGTTCGAAGAGTTCTCTGTATGTTTCCAGCATCATTCTGAACATTATTACCCTTAATGATTTCCTCTTGAACATATGATCATCTTATATTTCTGCCATCATTCCCAGAATTTTTGCTTTGAATGTTTACCCTGTCACCTTGAACAATTGCTTGATTTATGGTGTTAGAAGAAGTTCGAAGACGATTATTTGTTAGATTAGAGAAACATTAAGTGATAGCCCAAGAAAGTAAAATCATTGCAGAGGTGAGTGGAGCTTCAGAATTGTTTTGAACAACATCTCATTGATAGTCATTGTTAGCCTTACTATTTTGTAAAGCTAGCGTCTTACACGTGAATTGGACTAGCTATAGGCCAACTGCTAAACGCAGGGACTATTATTGTAAACGATGCATAGATAGCTTTGTGTTAGGCTATAAATACCCCTCATGTCTCTCCATAGGGGGTTGGTGGAAGTTTATTATTTTGTTTCTCTTTCTCTCTCTAATAAAACACATAGTTTTTCTTTCACCTCTCTAACTTTCTCTCACAAGAACCATGTTTATTCTTATTTGGTTTAATCAATCCCGACCCCCTGAATAGGTGAATCACTAGTCTTTCAATTGGTATCAGAGCTAACCAGGTTGTGTTTTGTAATCATATTTGTTGCGTCATGATTTCGGCTTATTAGAGCTTATTTTTAGCTTATTTTCGTGGATGTTTTGGTCATAAATATGCGATGACTAGAATTTTGTTTTTGTTTGTTCTCCCGTGATTCTGGGTTTATAACAGATTATCTCTTGTTTCTATTGTTTTTTTTGTTTGTCCTTTCATTTTCTAAATCTCACCAAAACGTTGATCAGGTCTTTTTCATTTCTTGGCTTATTTTGACTTTTTACAAGCTGTTTTGGAAGTTTAACACTTTTAGTGGCTATTTGGGTATAACAGCTTATTTTATGGCTTACTTCGTGGTAAAACAGCTTATTTTAAAGCTTATTATTTCTGGGCTGATTTGGGATGCATAGCAGCGGTTTGGACAAGAAAACAAAAGATAGTACATTTTTTTTGCATAAAGACAAGAAAATAGTACTATACAGTTGTTTGCCAGAATACCACTATGCCCACTGTGCCAGCGGTTTGGCCACAGCGGTTTGGCCGTAGCGGTTTGATTACAGGTTTGCAGCGGTTTACTTTTTTCATGGCTTATCTAAACAAACTGCGGCCCGTTTGACTAGTCAACGACGGTTTGGTGATGGCGGTTTGGTGGTGGCAGTTTGGTAATGGCAGTTTGGTGATGGCGGTTTGGCCAAGGCGGTTTGGTGTGGCGGTTTGGCAAAATTAATATCAGTGGTTTGGCAAACCGAGTCAACTCAGTATTTACCGAGTTGACCCGGGTCAACTAAAGTGAGTCAAACCGGTAAGCACCGAGTCAGTCAAACAGAAATGAAGAAAAAGAAGAGACAGACTCTGTTAAACCACAACAAACCAAATCTATTACAACAAAACAAACCAACATCAACAACAATTAACAACTACAACAGCCTCAACGACGTCATCACAGCCACATCAATCCTCATCAAACTTTAACAAATCCATTTCTAAACCTAATTCCCATCGTCACATAATCACCATCCATCTCCTCCAACTATATCAACGACTCAAAACAAAAATAATACAATGTAAACTCGATCTCAGATTGTTCAATTTTTTTTTTAAATCTTTAAGATTTTTTAATTGAGCAGCAATCATCATCGATCTATGTAGAGTTATAAACCCTTGTTCAATATTCAAAATTAAAGAATGACAAATAACAATTATGTTATTCCCAATCTTTATTCACGTGGCTCGAATGTCGACATTAGAATTAAACAAATAGAGGATAAGAAAAAGAATTAAATGGCAAAGAGGTTAAAGGAGATTATTTTTGGTTTTTCGAATTTTTTAAGCAACAACTTTTATTAACGGATAAAATGAGATTGAATATTTTTTGTATACTTTGGAGCAGGTATATGGTACTTAGTGATTTGCCTCTGCACCATTCTTCGTCATATGGATAGTACAAGATTAAGTCACAAGTCTGGGATTTTTCTTCATTCTCAAGTTCGTTTATCGGGTTGTCTCCATCAGTGGTCATGAGTATTAGCCAACAAAATAGATAAGGGGATTTAGATTGGGTTAATAAAGAGAGATTTGTTAAGACAGTAAGATTCGACATCTTCTCACAAAGTATTGCTTATGCAATCATGGGTATATGAAGCTAAGTAAGTAGTTCTAGTTGATATACGTTGTACACATGTGTATGATGATTCCTTTTGATGTCATCATCATAGAGGGAGAAACTATAACTACAATGTAACTCCTTACATCAGGTATAACCCGAACAAGTCATCTTCGTCAAAGACAAAATAAGCACACTCATTCGTGAAATTCTACTTCAATCCCAAATAAGTAACATCGTACAAAAACCCCGTAGTCATTAGACTCTAATACTAGCCATTTAAGGTGAAGGTGAATCTTGATAAGGATCGTTTTTAGTGTAATGTATTACATTTGTTGTGTTGTTGTTCGTGATTTTTGATGTGTTTAGATTGTTAACGGATATCGGCTCAAAACATTTACCATAAAAATGGTTGTCCAAGTAATATAACACGGTCTTTTATATTTTACCTTTTATGATATTGTTTTAATACCCGGCTTAATCCATTAACACGAGCCCAAAATAAATAAACCATAAACATTTCGGCCCATAAAAGCATAACGCAGCCTAACACCTCATAAACATTCAACATCCCACGTTTTTAATTCAATAAGAGCGACCCAACTTAATGTAAAACAACCTAAATTAATCACATACCCGGGCTTGCTATGAACCCATCAGCCCAAGTAAATAAACTCGACCCAACCAAAATGTGATACCTGATCCAGATGTAAAAAAAATTGGGATGCAAATTACAAACCATACTAAATTTATCTCACACCAAACATAACCCTAATCATTTATTCTAAAAAACCTCCGTCCCCCTTATTACTCCAAATACAGTCAACAATCAAGACAAAATAAAACTCTCCCATCTTCTAATCTTACATATAAGCGAGCACCCTAATCAGTAATGAATTTTGTCCGACATGCAATTCTGGAGCTGGAAATTCATTTCCTTATGATCTAAATCCGAATTCTTTCAACGATTCTCAAAATTTTTCAGACCTCCCCACACACTCTGAACCAATCTTGTGTGATTTTTGCGGGAACGATGCTCGTTATGGTCACTATTGTACACCGCAAGTTCCAAACCCGGAACCATGCTACAATCAAAACTATGATGAGTTCCCGTAAACTTTACCAACTTTTCAACAACAAAGTCTTTGTTGTGAAAATTTCGGGGGTCTTCATGCAACTTTTGAATGTCAACCGATGAATTAAAATTTTCACGATTCTAATTCTTCTGGTTTTGACCAAATTCAACCCCCGCAATTTCCAATCATTCATCAACCTCCTCAAGAAACAAGTGAGAAAATTTTGCAAGCTAAAGAAGACTTAATGATTTCTATAGAAACCTTTTTAAGGAAATTTAATCGTATTTCTTTTAGAAAAACACCAAAGGTTTTAATGCAAGCTTGGGACAAATTTCTTGAAATTAAGCATGCTCAATCCGAGGAGGTACAAGAATTGCTTTGCAAACTTCTTCAAGATTTGCAAAGTATAAACGAGGAGTTTTCAGAACATATTAATACTTCAAGTTGGAATTTGCCTACCTCATCTTATGATGATGACGGCGATGAGTATTCTTTTGCAACACAAGAATATCTCATAACATGTGCTACCGCAATCACACCCGATTTACCAAAAACGGACTCTCTCATAATGGAAGACAAACATCTTAACACAATTCCGGAAACGGAATCGGACGAATTCATAAAGTATAGTGTTGAGAAACTTGTCCAAAACCCAAGTGAGTCCGAGGATGCTTCCAACGGTGTGTGTGATTTGCCCATTTGTGATGATTTTCCCAAGAGTCATCTTGTTAGTTTCTCTAACCCTCTATTCGATATCAATGATGATTGTACCTCAAGTGATGACGAGTCATTTTCCGAGGAGGACATTCCAATGGAGAATTTTAAATTTTTCTCTAATCCTCTTTTTGATCTTGATGAAGAAATCGTTTCTACGAGCACAAGAGGCTTCAAAATCCGGGCAATCCTGGACATATAACCACAAAACACAAAACACGGATAATGGGAGAGGCGAGCCTCCTCATAGCACAAAACACTTATTCATTACTACTAAACTAATTATATTAGGATAAACATGGGTTGCCACCCACGAAGCGCTTATTTTTGTTAACCGAGTCTTGAGCCTGACTCGATCCCCCATACTTGAGCTTGTCAAGGAGGATAGAAATGTAGAAACGGAACATCCAAGATAGGAATGTCCCCTCCATAGATTATCATCGGGCTTTCGGAAAAAAGTTGGAAAGCTTTAAAGCCCCGATGAGATGAGAAATGAGGAGATTTCTCCTCATTTGAAGCAAGGGTGGGAGCATAGTCGACTGATTAAAGTCGAATAGTTCATAGTCGACTGATTAAAGTCGAATAGTTTATTAGTTATGAATAAAGAAAACCTTATTAGTAATGTTGATTGTGTTCTTATTTCATATTCGCTGTGCTTAAACAATCTATGTTATTCATTACCTAGTTGAGTTCCAGATTCTGGATACACAATTGGTATCAGAGCCTCTGGCTCTCGATCTATGGTTTATAAGTTTTCCTATGTATTTATTTTTCTGTAATATTTGTTATTTAAAACATATATGTTGGGTCACAGCACGCCTTGGGATCTCGAACAATAAGGATGTGTATGGTACTTTCTGGAGGTTCAGTGTAGGCTATAATTCTTATTGGAAAAGTTACACGTCTTTACAAATATTTGGTCAGAGTATGATACGATAAGCCTTTGACATTGGTCTAGGATATGGACTGTGATGCGACGGAGCTCATGAGACTAACGGGCCTTGAATGTGATCGCATGCATTATGATACTAAGAATTATCCAAAGACATTTTATTAATATATAGTAATAAGCATGTCTTGTTGTACTGAAGGTAAGAGATGATCTATGCTATGAGTTCGTGATTCAAGAGATGGTTAATATACTTTTAAGGGAAGCTTTTGTTCATATACTTAAACATCTACATGCAATCCTATTATGATTATGACGAAACGGGGAGAGTGCATGGATTCAGGGGAAAGTTTCGTTATCTACATGCTAGCTTCAGGGAAAGTATGTGTTATTGGTTTTTGTCATTAATCAAATAGGGGAAGATGTGGGAATATAATTTGAGTTGGATTATGACAAAAACATATTAAAGATGGAAGACCTATAAGACAAGGTGGAATAACATTAATGCTTGATTGAAAATTAGTCCAGCAGTAAGTATTTAATGCTAGCTAAAGATAAGATCACATTAATGTGATTGAGACTGGTCAAATAAGTCAAATAGTATTTAGATGATTGAGACTGGTTAATAAGAATTGATCTTTATTTGTCTTGTAAACCCTAACCCCTTCTAGTTTATATAAAGAGGGAAGGTGTCTAGTATTAGGCATCATCCATAGGAAAACACAGGACTTCTCCAATGGAGAGTCTGATTCAAATGCGTTGTGTGCTTTGTATTTTCGTTTAGTTATGTTAGTAAGTACCCATGTTGTTGGTGTAGCAAGTTATTGGTTGGGGTAACTAGGAATCGTTTCAATGAAAAACCTTGTTCAATAACAATTGTGTTTGTTTATTTGTGTGGCATAATAGTTACATTGTATTGGTAAAAACATCCTAGATATCTTCATTGACCAAATAAGGCTTACAAGGAAATAATTAATATACTTAATGAGGAGAATTAATTAATTTCTCTTTCGTTACTTTCTCCATTCTTATTTATTTTGACCAAATCTTTTAATCTTTATCTTTATTCTTTCTGCGAATCTCTTTTAGTAATCTTTGATATCTTCCATCTTTTGTAGAATATACGCCACAGCTTGAAGAATCTGTTATTGTGCTTAGGTCTTTTCCTTTAGTCACTTCTGTTTCATTCTTATATTTATTTTGTCGCATTCCAATCTAAAATCCCAAACACTTTCCCCTATTTGATGATGACACACAAACAGAGTCTCGTACGAACTCATATAAAAGCCCAAAGCGTTCTGAAGTTAGAATGTAATATCTCTGAATGAAACAAAATCTTCTTGACTTAAGATAAGAATTTAGAATCCCTTGACACATGTCACAACATAAATAAGCTGAAACATATCTCTTGTAGTCTTCTCCCTTTTTGTAATCATCTAATAGGGGTCTTCTGTAGATATGCAACTTGGATCATAACAGCTACAAACCATATATCACAACTACTAATCCAGCCTTCCAATACTCAAAAATTACCCTCCAGAAGCATAATTACGAAAAATGACTTTGCGCGTCGAATTTGAAACTTGCAGTAGTAATAAAAATCAGTAGTAGTATGAAAACACTTATCTCAAGTGGTAGCATGTAGATGGTAAATTTAAACAAGAATCAAACAAGAAGGAAATAAGAAGGATCAAGTCGCAATTAAAGAAGTCTTCAAAGTATGGAGGGACTAAAGTGCAAAAGATTGGACTTCTATGTTAATTAGGATTCTTGTAAACCTAGGAATCTCTAGTATATAAAGAGATCCTAGGTCGTAGAATTAATAATTAATCCATCCATAGAAAACACAGACTTCTCCAATGAGAGTCTGATTACAAAGTGTGTGTGCTTTGTATATTAGTTAGTTAGTTAGTTAGTACACCATAGTAGTTGGTGTAGCCCCATGTTATAGGTTGGGGTAAATAGGAATCGTTCAATGAAAACCTTGTTCAATAACAATTGTGTTTGTTTAATTCCGATGTGCATAATTGTTACAATTGTTATTGGTAAAACAATCCTAGATGAGTTTAAAACGATCTTATCACTCCCTAAAGGGGTAGATACTTTAACAACCCGAATTTAAGATCAATGTTTAGACCGAGTCCTATTTGTATTTTCTAATTTTGGTAGAAATCATTTTTATTCTTTTTGCTCGACTTGATAAAAATCGTCAATTTTAATTATTTGCGCGTCGTGATTTAGATATTTATCCGCTTTAGCGTTTGAGAAATCGACAACTCCATATTTTAGCTTCGAATGCTTATTTATCTTTCCTTTTAATACTTTTCGACTTTTATCCGCGTTTGGCCGAAACCGCGTCAAAATAGTATTTTTACAATTTTTAATATTTCAATTACGTGTTTTAAAACAAATATTGCGGTATAAATGTTTTAGGAAAATAAAAATAAAAATACAAAATAAACATAACATAAAAACCAAACACCCCTTTTCTTTTAATATGCTTCATCAAAACTATAAACCAAACACAACCTTATTATATTTTTACTCCTACTAAACCTCAAAACAAACACTCCTCTAAAATTTAAGTGGACATCTTGACTTTATATAAAAGGCTTTGACTCTTCTAAAACACACATAGTACTAGTATTAAAAAAAATCGGTCCCCCTTTCCTTGTCTCCTCTGTTTGATCGAAACCCACAACAAAACCACCATCACCATTGTCAAAATCCCAATAAACACTTCCGTTCAAAAATCAATTATAAACTAAACCCCATTATTTTTTTCAATTAAAATCCACCATGCATAAGATTTCCCCAAGTTATTAATTTTCTTGATTTTTAATTTTGAAGGGTTTTGATCTAATTGAGGGTAATTGGAGTAACAAGAGTTTAACATTTGTTGTGTAGACAAAGTTTGGTGAACAAAATCAAGATTTTGGGTCTCTCTTTTGGTTTTTGTGGTGTTCGGCAGATTATCAAACCCACAAGGGTTTGATAGTGTTGGTTTTCCTTCTTTTTATTTAGCATTGTGAGCATCTTGTTTACCTTCTTGCTTGATTTAATTTTAATACATATTGCATGTAGTTATTTTTATGTTTGAGAATCCATGAGGTGAATGCATGTTGTGGTATTGGTGTTATGAGTAAAATTGGTAAATGAGTAGAAGAGTTAGGATAGTAGTAGGAGTTTGGAGATGATTCGAGTTAGTTTTGAGACACTTTTAGGTTAGTCATTTAGGTCAGAAAGTTGGGCGTATAATTCGGAGAATAAACTGTTGTGAATAAAAGTTCCATCCGAGATCCAAAACCATCCAAAAACCAACACCAAGAAACCCTTAATAGTAACAATGATTTGTAATTGTATTGCATACTGAAAAAGGTAGAGAGGACAATTATAATCATTGTTATATCAAATAAACTTCAAAACCCCATAAAACTTTTTACCACAAACGAATTCTTGAAAATTAGGGTTTATGGGTTTCTTCAAAAACCTTGTAGATCCTAGATCAAGAGCCCCATGGCTCTGATACCAAGTGCATAGATTCAGGGGAAGTTCTTCATCTACATTAGCTTCAGGGAAAGCTTGTGCTTATTGGTTTTGTCATTAATCAACTAGGGGAAGATTGTTGGGAATTATAATTTGAGTTGATTATGACAAAACATATTAAAGATGGAAGACCTACAAGACAAAGCTGGAATAACATTAATGATGATTGAAGACTGGTCAAATAGTATTTATGATGATTGAAGACTGGTTAAATAAGTCAAATAGTATTTATGATGATTGAAGACTGGTTAAATAAGATTGATCTTATCTTGTCTTGTAAACCCTAACCCCTCTAGTATATAAAGAGGGGAAGGTGTCTAGTATTAGGCATCCATTCATAGTAGACTTCTCCAATGAGAGTCTAGAAACGCATAGAGCGTGTGTAGTAGTTAGATAGCATAGTCGACTGATTAAAGTCAAATAGTTCATACCGTCGGACTGATTAAAGGTCGGGATTAGTTTATTAGTATGTATAAAGAAAAACCTTATTAGTAATGTCGATTGTGTTCTTATTTCATATTCCGCTGTGCTTAATCAATCAATGTTATTCATACCTTAGTTGAGTCTAGATTCCTGGATTCCACAATTGGTATAGATGCCTCCGTCGGTTCTCAATCTGGGTTTTTATGGTTTTCTATGTATTTATTTTTCTGTAATTTTTTTTTTATCTATTAAACACATATATTTTGGGTCCACTGACGCCATTGGATCTTGAACATATAAGGCTGTGTAATGGTTCATTTTGGAGGTTCAGTATTATGCTATTTAATTCTTGTGAAAAAAGTTAAACGCTCCTTACAAATATTTGGTCAGAGTAATGATACGATACAGCCCTTGAATTGGATTAGGTTACTGGTCGTTGATGCGAGGAGTCACAGAGACTATCGGCCATTGATGTGATTAGCCATGCATTTATTGTACTACAAGAATTATCCTAAAGTCATTTTATTACATATATAGTATAAGCATTTCTTGTTCGTATCTGAAGGAGGTGGATGATTCTATGCTTTCTGGAGTTCGAGATTCATGAGTGGTTAATATACTTTTTAAGGGGAAGCTTTATTGTTCATATACTTAACCTCTAATGCACTCACTATTATGATTATGACAAAAAAGGGGAAGTGAGCATGGATTCAGGGAAGTTTAACTACATTAGCTTCAGGGAAAGCTTGTGCTTATTGGTTTTGTCATTAATCAACTAGGGGAAGATTGTTGGGAATTATAATTTGAGTTGATTATGACAAAACATATTAAAGATGGAGGACCTACAAGACAAAGCTGGAATAACATTAATGCTGATTGGAAAATTTAGTCATAACAGTTTTAATGCTCAGCTAAAAGATAAGATCAACATTAATGATGATTGATGACTGGTCAAAATTAAATTTAATGATGATTGAAGACTGGTCAAATAGTATTTATGATGATTGAAGACTGGTTAAATAAGTCAAATAGTATTTATGATGATTGAAGACTGGTTAAATTAAGAGTGATTTTCTTGTCTTGTAAACCCTAACCCCTCTAGTATATAAAGAGGGGAGGCGTCTAGTATTCAGGCATCTCATTCATAGTAGACTTCTCCAATGAGTGTTAGTAACGCATTAGAGCGTGTGTAGTTGTTAGATTAGCATAGTCGGACTGATTAAAAGGCATATAGTTCATATTCGACTGATTAAAGTCGAATGTTTATTAGTATGAATAATAGGTAAAACATTATTAGTAATGTTGATTGTGTTCTTATTTCATATTCCGCTGTGCTTAATCAATCAATGTTATTCATACCCTAGTTGAGTCCAGATTCCTGGATTACACATTCTCTAATCCTCTTTTTGATCTTGATGAAGAAATCGTTTCTACGAGCACAAGAGGCTTCAAAATCCGGGCAATCCTAGACATATAACCACAAAACACAAAACACGGATAATGGGAGAGGCGAGCCTCCTCATAGCACAAAACACTTATTCATTACTACTAAACTAATTATATTAGGATAAACATGGGTTGCCACCCACGAAGCGCTTATTTTTGTTAACCGAGTCTTGAGCTGATCGTTTCCCCATTACTTGAGCTTGTCAAGGAGGATGAAATGTAGAAACGGAAACATCCCAAGCATAGGAATGATCCCCCTCCATAGATTATCATCGGGCTTTCGGAAAAAAGTTGGAAAGCTTTAAAGCCCCGATGAGATGAGAAATGAGGAGATTTCTCCTCGTTTGAAGCAAGGGTGGGATGGGTGGGTAAAAGTCTAGGTGTAAGAACATGATGTTCGAAAATGTTACCCACCACTTTGACAGTCAAAATTTCCATTTCGGGCTCACAGTAAATTCCATCATCCGGCGATTTCGTAGGAGGACGAGGGGATGATGGAATATTAAAATGAAATGACTCATTTTCAGGAAGTAAAGAGGAATCATTGCTAAGCAATTCTATAAGGAAAAGGATATCCCCTTCAGAGTCATAGTCATCATTCTTAATGACCGGTGACATTAAGTCATCCGGAGTAAGAAATAAATCTATCTCCTCCATGAGAGAGTCACTATCCTCGACGGGGATAGGAGATGGAGAGAAAGACTCGATAGAATTTTCCACATTAAGCTCTTCTGGAGGGCGAGGAGATGAGTTGTCATAAAGCAATCTCTCAACTAGATGAATTTCACCCTCCGGATCATGGTTGTCATCATTAATTCCCGGTGGAATTGATTTGAGAAGAGTGAGTTCATCGGCGAACTCATCTAGAAGAGAATCAATCTTAGAAGAAGAATCAATCAAAGTATTTCGATTAAGCAAAGATTCTATAAGATTGGATTCGGCATAAAAGGAATCAATTCCTAGGGGAATTGAAGTGATACTTTCTAACACCTCATTTTAAATTAGATTCACCTCAATCAAGGACGCACAACAAGTTCACTTGACTGGGCTTTATCATATATGCTAGAGGTTATTCCGCAGAGATGATTAGTGCTTCAACTTGTTACTTTGATTTACCGTTTTGACTTCTGTTTTTTTGAGGAAAAAATTACGTACACTCGAGACTTAATTGACTTTGGTGTAGCAATTCATATCTGCACTTTCCTAAAGTGAGAAAAGTGCATTTCCGGGTCTTAATTGATTTTGGTGCTACGGTTTCGACTTCGAAAAGGGGATAAAGTGTGTACTTTGGGCTGAATTCAAACAAGACTTGGATGCTTCCTAAATGAGACGATGTTGATGATATCATCCCCTCCCACATGGTATCCTAAATGAGAAAGGTGGTCTTTGAGTCGAGCTGGAGGAGGTTGTATGACTCAATACTAGTGCATTGATTCTTAATCAGTCTTAAGGGTGTTTGTTTAGGAAGGAGCTGAAAAAAAGAGCCTACTAGTTGAGAGGGAGTAAAAACTTAACTAGATACTACACAAGAAGTTCATAGCAGAATTCATATCAAAGCCAAAGTATTCGGATAAGGGAACTTCAAGGATGAGAAATGAAAAGAAGATTCTAGAAAACTTCGACATGACTAGAAGTGCAAGAAAATGAAGTTTTTCAAGACATGCAGCTAATTTAGAAACTTCAAGATGACTAGAAGTGTATGAAGAAAGTTGTTGAAGACATGTCAAGAAGTTATGAGACCGAGGTCATCGGTAGAGAAAACTTCTAAGTCATCCTCAGCAGTATTTTACAGTGTGTTCGTCTACAAGCTGAAGAAATAAAGCTGGAGCATTTAAGAAAATCAAGGTCGATGAAGACAATCTCAAGGAATACTAGACGTCATTGTTATCATGTTGATAACTCTTACCAATTTACTTTATTTTTTGCTTGTAGGACACATTGTAACCAATTCATGTGTGACACCATCTTGGAGGGAGAATCTTAGCCTTATTATTTTGTAAAGCTGGCGTCTTACACGTGAATTAGAGTAGCTATAGACCAACTGCTAAACGCATGGACTATTATTGTAAATGAGGTATAGATAGCTTTGTATTAGGCTATAAATACCCCCTTCTGTGTCTCTCCATGGGGGGTTGGTGGAAGTTTTTTATTTTGTTTCCTTTTCTATCCTCTAACTATAACACTAGTTTTGCTTTAACCTCACTAAACTTTCTCTCACTAGAACCATGGTCATTCTTATTTGGTTTAATCAATCCCGACCACCTGAATATGTGAATCACTAGCCTTTCAATTATTATTTTGTTAGTTGGTCCTCAAAGAAACAAAATTGTACGGCGTTGTCAACCGCGGAGGTAGAATATGTGTCTTTATCCGCTTGATGCGCCCAAGTCCTTTGGATGCGAACACAGTTAACGGACTATGGCTTTTACTTGAACAAGATTCCTATCTATTGTGATTCGAAATCAGCCATAGCTATATCCTGCAACCCAGGTCTCAACACCTAAGAACAATAAACACTATTGCCGTTCGCTACCATATCATAAAGGATGCACATGGGAAATGGGTACAGATTGAACTGATTTGGTCAAGACAGTATTACCTCATACTGGCCAAACCTCTTCACCAAAGCTCTTCTAGTGGATCGATTCAACTATTTGGTTTGTCACCTTGGTATGCGCAGCTTGTCTTCAACAGAACTTAAACGTCTTGCAAAATCTCGGTAATTCTTCGTATATATTTATCAGAAAAGAAACATATAAAAATATAAAACCTATAAAAGCAAAATACAAAATCAAAAAATTTCAAAAATACCAAAAATAATCTTCTCTGACATGTCTCTCGACAATCGATAACATTTACGTACCTAGAAAAGTTGATTAATATTGACACGGGTATATAAATGAAGTTCTAACGAGAGTTTCAAATGCTTTCAAAACATGTCCTTTCACTTTTTTCTCTACAACTTCTAAGTAAATGTCAGCTTAGGACTCGGTCCAAAGAAAGAAAAATGTTCATTTATGTACATTATTCCTAAAACAACGGGAAGTTCATATCTTCTCGGTCTTGAGCAATATCATACAAACATTCCAAGTTTGTGAATGCTCAAGAAAGCACCAAGGAAATGATAATTAATCAGATAAATCAAAAATCATTTTCCTGTTGAGCACAATTTTTCAAGATATTTTCATTAAAAATAAATTTCAAATTCTTTCAAAATTGTGTGCTTAACAAACTCCCACTCCAAGTTTTCACTCTAATCTTTTATTGAGGGGGAGTATAAATAGTATGATTCATTCTGCATGCTCGTATGCTTTCCCAAGACTTAGTTAGACTCATGTGAATTACGAGACATTAACTTTTTTTAATTCACTAATTGTTAAAAATTGTCACCACATATGCAATTTTTGAGGGGGAGAATAGTGATTAAAATGTGATCAATAAAGCTTAATATGGATACGATCTTCAATCTATAAGTGTGTTCCCAAACCTCGCATGTGCAAAACTCTTTCATAATATGGTTCAAAATCGAACTACGCAGTGAAATGGTAACATTGGGGTGCTACGTCGAGTACAACAAACAAGATATAGGAAACGATCATAAATGGACGTTTTAAGATAAGATTCCATTCGATGCCTTAGTAAAATATCAGAATTTATACATTAGGTCCCATATGTTTTATAAGTCATAAACATTTCACATATATTTTTTTATTATACCAAAAGCTTCATAATACCAAAAGATGACTTAAGTTTTTAAAGATAATAAAAGTTGCATAGACTTTAGATAAAACACAGAATCCGTCTTCATTGATATCCGCCACGGCTCCCCTCCAATCTTCATACCCTAAGACCTGAAATTACATGCTAAAAGTCAACACAAAGGTTGAGTGAAATCATAGGTTTATCGGTAAAAAGGGTGGACCACAAGATCGAAGTAATAGTAGACTCTGAAACACATTCAGTAGTCCAAAACGTTTATTATTGCACTAAGCTCATGACCCCGAAGCCTTAACTAGATTTGTGCCCCAATCAGAATATAGGATGCTTGTCAACAACCTAACACCTCTCAATGTTAAATGCACCTTGATCAAACTAGTGACCCAAGGAAAGGTGGGGATTGTCAGTCCCGATAGATCTATCCACAACACTCGCGCTTACTACAATAGCAATTAACGGTTCATGATAAATAGGGACTTCACGGCAATAAGGTAACTTAGCAATAATATTCAGGCAGTAATCTGGATAGCATACACTTTGTAAACACTTTGAAAACACTTAGAAAAACACTTGTGTCCAATAGTAAAACAAGCAATGTAATTCACCCCGTAGATTTTGTAAAACAATCACGTAGTAAAAAGGGGGCTATGAACTCACCTCGAGTTATTGATAATCCAAATACAACAGAAAATGCGTCACGGCAATGACGGAATGCAACCTAAATTAATATAGGTCGTATAAGTACTAAACACTTTGATTATTTATAGGTCGTATAGCTCATCATACTATCGTTCGGGCTATCATAATTAAGAGGTCATGTAGTGACGTATGAGGAGCTAGGACACTTTAAATCGTAAATCCAACAACTCGTCGATACGCCACCCCGAAGAGGCCTCATTATGAAACTCCCTAGTAATATAGTACTTTGATTAACTAATACCACATATAATTCTATATAGCTACATCACCATCTAATCGTTTTAGTGAAATCATATTTATAAAGTAAAAACGTTTATAAGTATACTTTAGTAAAACTGGCGTAACTTTCTCGTTTTAAGTCCGTTTCTTTCGTTTCTTACGTCCACGCCTTCGTATTAAGACGAGTTATCAAAATATAACATTTTCAAAATCTGAGTTTTCTGATGAATAGTGATTTTTACTGTTCATAACAGTTATATATTTATTTTTATAGATTTAGTTATCGTAAATCTCGTAAATGTCGTAACTTATTCGTTTTAACTCCGTTTTTAGCGATTCTTTCGAGTACGTTCTCGTATTTAAAAGTTTTATCATATTAATGATGTTTTAAAAATATAAGTTTCTGTGGTGAATAGTAATTTTTATAAAAATAGTTTTATAAAAGTATATATTTAACGTAAACTTGAAATCGTCGTATCTTTTTCGTTATAAATCGGTTTTTCGAGTTTCTTATCATTTTGGAATCGTCATGAGGCGTACTATCTTTTTAAAACATGGTAGGGCTGTTACCAAGGTCGAACCAAAACAGCCCCTTTATAATACTTATACATATCCATTTTTATAACTTGTTTTATATACCTTTTAACTTAATAATTTACCACAAGTTTTCCAAGACTTATTATATACTTGTCTTACATATAATAGAGTCCAAGATCCATATTGTGTCCATGAGTTCCAAAGTATCAAGTCCTTAACAAGGCTTAAAAACCTTAAACTTTCTTAAGTAACTTTAAATTACAAGTTTATACATATACATGTTTACACTTAACCAACATGTTACAATACTTATATATCCATTATTTCATGATATTATCAACCTCATAACATATGTAAAAATGTTCAAAACCATGATCACAAGTAGAAATATGTTTTACATGTTTAAAAGTATCCTAAATGGTGATATTGCTAAATAGAACATATAAACACATAAAATGATAACTGTAAAGACATAAAGGGTTTTAGATAACCTTATGGTGATGTAATATGATAACCAACACAATCCAAACCCTTGTTTAGATTGTAAACCCAAGCTTGCAAGATCTTGAAAACCCTAATTTCCAAGTAAACCCTAATTTTCCTTTTTCTTTGCTTAACTCTTGTAAAGGCTTAACCAAGCCTTAAATCTTTCTTGGTAGGTCTTAGATATGATGTAGGAATATGAGTAAGTGTTGTAAATAAAATTTTGTATGGATTTGGTGGTGGTTTGATGTTGGCCGTGGGTTTTAGAGAGACAAAGGGAGTATATGGTGAAGTTTTTCTTTGCAAATGAGAAGTGTGTGAGTTTACTTACTAGTGCAAGCCTTTTATAGTCCTAAGACTAGTCAAAGAAACACAATGAGAGAATTAAGGAGTCTTTGGTCAAGACTTGTGAAAGTCTTTAGGTTTTAATGACTTGGTTCCCTAAAATAGAAATCATCTCATGAAATTTAGGGAATGAATTGACTAGCTAATATCTTATTTGCAAAATGAAAGTATTACTTGCCTAGTATAAGTTGGTAACTTTAAACATATTGTATAATTTTGTAAAGTGTATGTATTGGTTTATTTATTTCATGGTAAATTCGGCTCAAGTGATGAATGTAGGTAAAGTTTTATAAAACTTTGAGCATTTGTTATAAACATAAGTATTTGTTGAAGCGTAGATTAATTTTGTTGGTTCCGGGTATGCTTAAACGTAATTTATCGCGAAACGTAAACAATTTACGTAACCAATAAAAAAATAAAATATAAAAAAGTTGATTATTACTTTCGTAAAAATAATATATTGCTCGCTTGACGAAAACTTTAATTCGTTTGGTGTCCGTTTACGCTAATTGATAATTTATAGCTTACGCGATTTAACTTAACTAATAAAATTAAAAGTAAACACGTACGAGAAAATATTGAGATCTACTAATTTTAGGAATAGATATCTAGCTTAACTTTGAAAATTGTGAGTATGTTTTAGGCTTATTCTTGTCTATAGTACATCTGCTTTACAGTTGCTAGTTTGTCCCAAGTTCTTTTGAGTCTTATAATTTAGTACAAAATAGTCATTTCATTCTCAAAAGTCCAAAAGCAAGTAGTATAGTCTGTCATATTCAGCTGCATTTTCTAGCTCATTTTCTAAACTTAGTTAGCTTAATTAAGCTTATTTATGTTATCTGAGTCTTGAACTTTATCTGCTTTTAAGCTTTAGCTCTTGACTTTTGCTTATTAGTCCAATAAGTTAGCTTAAAATAGTGGTATTTGTCCTTTAAAAGTCTTTTTGTGCCTACTTTCTTATGGTTTTTAACTGTTCTATCAGCTTTCTCCGTTTGCTTCTTTTTAGTTATAATCACCTTATTAAGGGTAAGAGTGGATTTGTTTCAGCTTATTTGTGTTTCAAATTAGCTTTTTGAGTCATTTAAAAGCCAAACAGTCCCTATACAAGTTAGAATTTTAATTATCAAAACTGTTAGCTTTAAGTAGCTTATTTCTGTGCTTATTAATAAGTTTCATAAAAAGTCCCTTTTCAAAAAAGTGCTTATTTTAGTGGTTAGAAGCTTATTCAAAAAGAAATTTGCAAAAAATAAAAACATTGGAGTTATTGGGAAGCCCAGGGCGAACCTGGACCTCTACCTTTACCCCCAAAGTGTTTTTTAATTTTTTAACACCACCACACCACCATAACTGCCCTTGGGACTTTTCGTTAAGTCTCCACTATTCAATATTCTTTAAAACCTTATTGTCATTTACGCTTACAGCTTTATTTATGCTAATTAACAACTTATTTCAATAAGCTGTTTTGACCATTTTATTTTTCCTAGGATTAGCATTGTCCAAGATACTTTTCATGAATTTTTCAGAATTTTTAGATTTAGTTTACTATTTTTAATATTTTATTTAGATTAAAAGTGTTTTTAATTCATAATAAATTAAATAAAAGTCAAAAAAATATAATTCTTTTTTCTAAAATTTTCTTTTATCAGTTAGGACTTTTAAAAACTAAATTTGCTTTTCTAGGGTTAAAATTTGATGTTTAGGTTTTTAAGTCGCTTTTTGAATTCCCGTTAACATTTTTTGTGTTTAATTCATTTTAGCTTTAATTGTTGCTTGTTTTTTTATCTGTTATTTGCTTTATATTTGTATAATTTAGAATCCAAAACCAAAAATCTTAATCAATTCAAAATCCCGATCACAAACGTCAACATGAAGTTCAATTCACGCCTCGCAGGAACAAAAAAACGACCCGGGAAACGACTAGAAGGGGTTACTTTCGAAGTCGATACTTCCGGAATTGTATTTTATTTGTGAGTTGGTTTATCGCTTGTTAAAAGTGATTTTTCGGTTCACCTATATTATATATATACTATTGACTAGATTAGTATAGCCGGCATAAAATAAATAGTAAAACTTGATACATAAATAACACATTCACTAACACCCACATCAAGTTTTTTGGCGCCGTTGCCGGGGAGTGAAGTTGTTTAATTCTTGTTTTTATTAGTGTTTTAGTTTAGTTTAGATTAGTTTGTATATTTGTGTGTTTGTTTTCTGCATTGCATATTTTGCATATTGTGTTTGTGTGTGTTTCGCATTATTCAAAGTACGTTGTAGAATTTTTTTCATACAATACGGCGGTATTCATTCTAATTGGATACGGCGTATAATGTTTTTTCAAACCAATACAGCGTATTTGACTATATCATTAATACGGCGTATTCAGTTCATTGAATACGGCGTATTAAGCTATTTGACAGTTTTCTTTTCTAGCAAATTTATTACAGGTTAAAATGGACAACCCCAACATTACTATAGGGGAGTATATCAGGCTTGAGGAAGAAAAAGCCTCATAGGTCGTGGTTAAAGTTGTATAAACTGAGAAATGCTTAAGTATGGTAGATCTAGGTAATAAAAGCCGTTCCGACCTCGGATCTGTGAAACTGAATTCCCTGTATAGTCTCTAAAAGATCACGTTAACCCTGAAGCACTCCTGTGTGAGCTCGGTAAGTTCTTTTATCAACGATGTAATCGACTTTAAAGTATTGTTTGACGAATATTGACGATGAAGATTGCACGGTAATTTTTGACAAAAAATCATTTTCCTCTAAAATAATTTTTGTCAACGATTTGAAAACGGATTCAGAAAATGATAATGAAAAGTCAATATGCCTTTGCTTCCATTGCCCGAGCCTACGGTCAGTTATTTTGATGATTTAGTCTTTTTTAAAGACTTTGAGAAATAATTTCCAACCATTGTTTACAATGATACTCAAACGTCTAAATTAGATTTCTTAACGGAACCCACTTTAAAGTCCTTAACATATCGATGAGTGTGATTTAAAAGATAAATACATACATTGTCGATGTGACTGAAATGGATTTAAAAACGTTTTTATACTTTAATATCTATTTCATTTTACATATTTTATACATGATGATCAAATCGGATAAGGAAACAATTGATGATGTTCATATCGATATCAAACAGTGTTCGTGGGTTGATGTAATAAATACCGATGTTGGTGCCTATGCAGATAGGTCAAATAAGCTTTTGAAAACAAGTCATAATACATCTAAAAAAAATTCAAAACTGAATTTTTTATCAAGGAATTAAATGTTAATATCATGACATGGAATCATCTTATCAAAGGGATGCTGATAAATCTTTTTAAGAATTTATATGTGTCGTTTGGCTCCGTTTCGACCCCAAATTGTCTTTACCTATGGATGGAGTAAATTGGGGCAAGTCTAACTTTAAGACTCTTTATGTAAACAAAAGTGCTTGCCGGGAGACAACCCAAAATGTAATTTTCAATTTTTATCGAGTCTGTCTTCCCAGATAGCTGATACGGCATATCCAAACCCCATGGATACGGCGTATTGCCTTTTGGACGTTATCCACTCTTTATTTTCAGCACAGTCTATACGACGTATTCATTAAATGAATACACGTATACCATGCGTATCAACTACGAGCTATCCCTGGGGTATGGATTACGGGGTTTGACTTCCTGTATAGTTTTAGAGTATTTATTTCATGTCTATCCAAACGATACATACACGGAGATAGATTTGCATTTGTATTCTGAGAATTTACACAGGACCTCGTCGATACATTTATCGTCGAATATTGTGGAGAATTTACAAATTAGAGATCTTAAAGTGTTGGACGTCTTGAAACGTCAGTCGGATGTTTGAAAACAACTCTTGAACAATGAATCATGGCAGGAATCTACCGAGAAAATATCATGGGAGTCTCTCATTCTAATCATTTTAATTCCCATATTTAATGTTTTATGTATACAATGAGGACATTGTATAATTTAAGTGGGGGATGGAATTAGAATGTTTACTTGTCCTATTTTTCACATTAAAATATTTAAATTATGCTTAAATTTAAAAATAAATTAAGCATTACTTTGGTTAATCAATTACCATGTTTGCATAACCGTACACTATAAACCTTGTTAGGTTATTATGAGGATTTAGCCTTTCCGTTTCCAAATGTTTACCCAAATTCCATAAAATATGAGTGTGCCGGAGATGTTGTAGACTTTAGAATTGGCTTGGTATATAACTCGAGACCGCAATGATAAGTACTATGGATTTAGATGGAGTTACTTGCTTAAATTGGTAAATTTTAGGATTTACACACAATCGCCCTATGACATGTTGCTTTTTAACTATATTACACACCGGTTTAGTTATATCTCCGTTTTAACCCTTTCCATTCTCATCTTTAGAGTAATGATCCACTAGAACAACCCGTAGAGCCAATCTTTAGGAATTACACCAATTATTGTATACATTTTGTTTTCGTTAACCGAATACACTTAAACCTCACCAAGTTAGATTATGTTTAAATTTAACACGTTGCTAGTTGCTTAAAAGTGTAATTAGTTTGTTTTTCCTCGAGTATTGCATTATTTTCTATTCTTTTTGTGCAGGTTGGAAAATTTGGAAAATGCATCAATTGAGAATGTGTATTGTAGTCACAAGCTCTGTGATTTTCTTACCGTCACAATTATTGGTGAATATCGATAAGCGTAGGAAATATAAAAGAAATTACCGGATATATTATGATCGTGAAGAATGGTGAAAACTACCACTGAGATTTAAAAGAATAGTTAGCAATACAATATCAAAAAATGTGAAAAATACAAAAATGTTGAGTATAGAAAGTTTGAAGTTTTCTCGTTTCGCAATTACCGAAGGAATTATACGAAGGATCGATTATTCGTTGACACGTTAAGAAGAATCAATGATGTAGAGTATTGTATAAAGTGGAGGATATCGCCACTTGCCTTGTAGAGTATGTAAAGTTTTGGGATGATTAGGAAGTTGTAACGTTAAGGGAATGACTTTTTGGTGTTATTTTTGAACATGATCAAGACTTTGTAAATAGTGTGGTTTAATCAGTGGTACGGTCGGGAATAGTTGTCAGCAAAATTGTTTCTTAGTCTTATCTATTTGTTTCGTGACTTTTGCTTTTACAACATATTTTACTTCTCTCACCTAATGATTATCCTTACGGTTTCTACGTAACATGTGGTTGTGATCGGAGCAGCAGCATGTCATCATCTGCCTTCTTGGTTTGTTTTACTTGTGGTGTAAGTTTGAAGGTTCCTACCCCTTATTCATTATTCTATCCTATACCGTTGGTTAAATTCGAATGGGGATTGTGATCCGAAATAACACACAGGTCTTTTTGTCTTTTCATCCATTTGTATGTGTGCTTCAGCTGTCGTGTTGGTGTGGTACTTATGGTGGAATGTTTGTTGCTCAATGAGCTATCCGTAATGCCTTTCCATACAACAAACCATATTTATACCTTTATAAACTTGTTATACTCCGTGGCTTTTAGTTGTGGAGATCGTGTATCCATTGCCAAGCTTTTGATAGAATATTATTCGTCACGACTGAGCCAATTGTGCGAATTCAGTTAATGTTACCTACATAGATTTGTTTTGAGTGATTTGAGTGTTTTCATCTTCTTACTTCGTGAGGTGTTTGGTTGTGTACTTGTAATAGATAGAACTAAATGCTTATAAAAAACATAATATCCCTTAGGGATACATTTTTATAAACTTTTAAAAGGCTACTTGAGGACATGTAGGATTCTAGTGGGGGATATTTGATAGTCAATACAAATAAGTCTATTTTATAGCATCATTTTATACCATGTATATTTACCCCATTTTGTATGATTATTGCATAGAATTGTTACTTAATCGCTTGTATTTGAGAATTGTAGTAATTATGGATTACTTGGTGAAGTTATGCTAAAAGGCACGCATTTTGGAGCATAAACAAAGAGTTTAAGAAAGTCTACCGATCTGACAGCAAATACGTCGTATTATTCGAGACCTATATCGACGATATTCCAAAGACTTTTACGAATCTATATTAGACATTGCATGACTATGAGGAATACGCATATCCCACTTCGTATTATACGTCGTATATGATTACTTTGGTCTAATTATCAAGAATGCAAGTTTATGCCATTTCATCCGTACACAAGATGTTGATAAGCAGTACCCAAAGATGTCTAAAACTCAGTACGGATTAGCCCCAATACGCCGTATCCTCAGGGCCCCAATACTCGTAGCAAAGTAGCCCAATAAAGCCGTACCCAATAAGTTCTGATTCGCGTATCCAGGATGTCCGATATACAAGTATCCATATCTGCTTAAGAAATTTTATGAATATGTAGTCTTGGAGCCCAAGACCATGTTCATCCAATACGCCGTTTTGAGCATTCCTATTTATGCCGTATCAAATTGACTACCAGGTCCACTATATATACAGACTGACCACTACTAAACTCAAATTTCTAGTCTTGCAGTGAATCCCTAATACACCAAGTCGACCTGAGAGGACTCCAATACAGATGAGTTGAAAGGTCATGAATAGATCCTCAAGATAATAAGAAAAAATTGTAATATCTTGCGTAACCAGAATACGGTCAGATTGTGGTTTATTTATTTTAATCGTTCATATATCTAAAACCGTTGTGTATTTTTACAAATGACATATCGGACTGATACTTTAGGTATCAGCCTGTTTATGAAGATCTAATGTTTGGTTTGTTTATCCTCGATTGCCTTAATTTATCGTTGATTCGGTGTTTATGTATTACTCAATTTATATTCCGTTTAAGTGCTTAAGAATGCGACCTATTCTATTTCAACTGGGATTAGTCCTACATATTTATGCGCTACAAATTTGTTGTTGGTTGGGGTAGGCTAAGATTCTGGGATAGCTCGCCATATATTACAATTTATATTATCTTGAATCGTAAGTATCACTAATATTGAACCAATCATTGCTTTAGTTTAGTGAGCTTTGTTAAGCCTTAAGGTGACTTTGGTATCAATACGGGTAGTTTTTTTCAATTGGTATGGACTCGATCGTGGGACTACTCTAGTATATAAAGAGCCGGTTAAGCTCTGTAAGTGGGTAAAGTCGTGATGAGCTAGGTTTTAGTTAGAGCACCTTTTAATTAGATCCTAAGATAGATTAAAATTCAACATAAGGGATGCTTTATGCGGTTGCCGTCTAAATTGTGACTCAGAATTAGGTGTCTAGGTCTAGGAAGAAGTACAGCAATAAGTTTAGGAATGATATACCCTCTCGAGATAAGTACATTCATTGTACTATTAAACTAAACATGCATTTTAGTCACGGATTATTCATGGTTGTTAAACGTTATCACTACATTGGTTCTTGGTCGTTTTCCTATGTTTTCTTGTCTTTTGTGTGTTTCTATTACTTTATTTTGCATCAATAACATTAGGTTATTTATCTACTAAAACCGTACCAGTCTCTCAGACTAAAACCCCCCTTTTGCATTAGTTTTAGGTTTAAGTTAGATAACTAAAATACTGATAGAATTAGGAATTAACGCTCTCGCTCTTAGTGATCAACACCCTTTTTACCAATGAAACTACAATTGACCGGGTACACTGCCCGTTAGAGTGTTGTTTTGAGGTATAGTCGACATAAAATAAATACTAAAATTTGTTACATAAATAACACCTACACAACGACACATCAAGTCTAAACACTAATAATAAATAAAACCACTTAAAGTATCATAATCAACACTTTTATGACCCTAACATAAAGCCTCCAAGAAACAAGGATCAAAAGGCATTCGTTGGAGGTTGTTGGAGCGATAGCAAAAATGAAGTCGAGGACAAAACCAACAATGAAACTTGTCTCATGGCTCAATCGTCAAATGAGGTAACTCTTAACTCTTCTCATTATAGTGATATGCTTCTTCTTTTGATGACGATCAGTTTGCAAAATTGAATTGATTAACTTATGTGAATTTTGCTTAAAAATTCATCTAACATAATTAAAAATTTTGAAATTCTACAAAGAGAGCTTTTAGAAAAAAAAATTAGAGTTGAATGAGAAAATTAAGAGACATGAGAGAAATAAAGAAGTTGACATTGGTTGTGAATCATGTCAACAATTTCGTTTAGAAAACGCTAAACTTAAGGAAAAACAAGTTAAGTTTGTTAAGTTTGATAAAAAAGCTAATTCACGTACGGAATTGTTGTAATGTTACAATAAGTTACCTAGTTCGTAATTAGGTTTAGGATTTGATAAAAGCTATTGCATCTACAAGTAGCTAACTAAAAAACACCATGAGTTTTGTTGGGTTCGAACTTCATGATTAGCAGGGGACGGATCACACCTTCATTGGGGTTGAATCACCATACCTAGATCCGTAGTTTCGTACGACCGAGCCAAAAAAGTGGCAGATACACTAGTTTTTATAACCCTAATTTGTCTCGCGATAGGTTTTTGGTAGTGTTTGGATGAAACGAATCTTAATAGCATTGAAACTCTAAAGGGGCCGACTCACAAACCATCTTAAGAAAGGATTCGGGATATGATATGACCAAAACCGAGCGGTATCGTAGAAAACCGCAACCTTGAAGAAAACAATTATTCCAACAAAGACAAGGAGAAATATCTCTTCTCAACCAAGACACAACATACCTCAACCTAGAAGAAACTCTAGAGAACCAATTCATCAAAACTTCTATCCTATTAATTGGAACAACCATCAAAGTCAAGGCTTTGTACATATAGGAAATTGTATCCTATTTCGATATCCCAATCAATTACAACAAATGAAAGGGATGTACAACACTAACATTGACCAAACGCTTGAATTTGTTTTTGTTAAAATAGGTATGCTTGAGAACATGCTTGAAGCCGGATGAGTGGATCAAAGATAGTGGTTGCTCCAAACATATGACCGGTAAAAAGAGTTTATTCTCTACCTACAAAGCATACGACGGAGGTAATGTTGTTTTTAGAAGTAACTTAAAAGGAAATATCATAGGAAAATGTACGATCTCTAATGACTCTCTTACTATATCTAATGTAGAACACGTAGATAACTTAGCATTTAACTTACATAGTGTCGGTCAAATTTGTGACAATAAGTGTCAAGTCTTATTCACGGAAGAAGGTAGTGAAATAATTAAAGATGGTAAAATCATGGGAAACGAGATTAGGAAAAATGGTTTATACGTAATGAAATTAGGAAATAAGTCTCAAGACAAATTATGTCTCGCCACGGTAGTGGATAATTCTACCTTATGGCATAGAAGACTTGGTCACGCAAATATGCGTTTAATTCAATCGTTATCATCTAAAGAATTAGTTAGAAACTTACGTAAGCTAAAATATGATAAATATTTTTGTGATGCTTGCAAAATAGGGAAGCAATCTTATGCAAGTCATAAAGCTAAAAATATAGTTTCCACTAAAAGATGTTTAGAATTATTACATATGGACTTATTTGGTCCATCGGCAATTAAACGCTATGGAGGTAATTTATACACCTTAGTTGTAGTAGATGATTATTCTAGGTATACATGGACTAGATTTCTAAAAACTAAAAATGAAGCTTTTGAGAAATTTGAAATATTAAGTACAAAAATTCAAAACCAACTAGGTAGCTCTATAGTAGCTATTAGAAATAATACTAAAGTAGTAAATAATAATAATGAAGAAGATGAGTCGATAGAATCATCCATTAATACTTCTTGCTATTGCTTGTGCAAATGATTTTAAATTATATCAAATGGATGTAAAAAGTGCTTTGACGAAGTCGTTAACATTAAGGAGTCCAAGAATCATCCATTAGATCAAGTCATAGGAAATCTTAATCAAAGAACACTAAGGTCTCAAGCCCAAAATCATAGTAATTTCTTTTGTTTTATATCTACCATATAACCCAAAAATGTCAATGAAGCATTAAAAGATGAAAGTTGGGTTGTAGCTATGCAAGAAGAACTAAATCAATTTGTAGCTACTGATGTTTAGGATTTAGTCCCTTTACCCATGAGCTAATCCGTCATAAGGACAAAATAGATCTGTAGAAATAAATTAGATGAAAATGGTATAGTATCTAGACATAAGGCTAGGTTAGTGGCATAAGGATATGATCAACAAGAAGGTATAGATTATGATGAAACATACGATCTGGTAGCTAGATTAGAGTCATTAGAA
>BQNB010078731.1:7295-30462 GCA_026074375.1 Tanacetum coccineum | reverse complement strand
ATCAAGAAAATATTTTTCTTTTAATCATCCTCACTTTTAATTCTACAAAAGTATTTTCTCAAAAATACTTTTACAAAATATTTTCTAATTAAAATAAAAAGTTTTATTAAAAACTTAAAATTTGAAATTCAAGTTTTCCCCCCAAAACGGAAGCTTCTACACCAGATACAACATTCCCCACAAAAAGACAAAAAAGGGAGCGGAGTCTATGTGGCGGCCCCCTTATATAAATGGGACCGCCGGGACCACCACCAATTACCGTTGGCTTTTCCTGTCTATAAATATTGGTCCACCCCTTGCTGAAAATTATTCCTCTTTGCACGAAATTTTTTAGCAAAAACCACCACTCTTTGCATGAAACTTTTCCTGTCTAAAGCTTCTTTGCACTAAAACTCTTGATCACTAACATACTTAGATCTTGTTTCAAGTGATCTAATCTCTTCTTCTCATCTCTTCCCTCTCATTGAAGAACACATGTATTCGTCAAGAAACAAAGTGTTAATTAGTGATCTCTCCTCTTTTCTTCTAAGTTCCAAATCTCTATTGTAATTATCTTGTGTATTTGTGTGATTCGGATTTTGTGTAGATCCGATAGTGTAGATCTTGTGAGTGTGTATATTTTGTGAAGTGGTAGATTGGTTCTAGCAAACATTAGGACTCGACATTTAGCTTAGTGTCGAAAAATAACGTAAGCAACATGTAAACGGTTTTCTCCGCCTAAAGGGAGCTTGTTGAAATAGTGAAATCACGAGTATGGATACTCTGGAGTGGAGTATGGCAAAGAGGGCTTCGTAGCTGAACCACTATAAAATCTAGGTGTCTTGGTTTGGTTAGTTTCTTTCCTAATCTCTTTACATTATAATTGTTTGTTATTTAGTTTTTGTTTAGATAGTTATTGCTTGTTCATATTATGATTTGATTGAACATATAACTCGGATCTATACAAATTTGAAAGTAAATTTTCAAACTGTAAAACAAGCGTGTGAACTATTCAACCCCCTCCCCCTTCTAGTTTCCATAGAGAGCAGGAGAAGATCTTCAACAAGAGTCTACCAAGAAGCAAAAGATAGATGATAATAAAAAGAAAGAAGAACTTAAACAATGCTTTGAATTGTTTCAGATGATGCATGATTTAACATTGATGCTACACCTTGTCGTCAAAATTCCAATTGTTTGACTCAAGATCCTAACAAAGGGAAGAAAAGTTTTCTTTCAAATTATCAAGGCACTCGTAGACTCAAATGTATCTTACTTTTAGTAAAATGCTTAAGAACTTTGATAGAGAAGATTTGGAAGTTTTTTGGAGGATAGTCAAAGCTAGATTTAAGAAGACAAAGCTAGTGATTTACATGGATACTTTCTTAGATCTTAATTTGAAGACCATGTTTGAACATCATGTTGAAGATAGTATATGGAAGAATCAACAAGGACTTAGTTTACAGTGTTGAATTGGAAGCTTTTTTATTCTTGTGGAGTTCATTGTGTAACAGTTCCATACCATATTATCTATTGGTTGAGAAAATGTATCCACTTACAAAGCACACACTACATCAGATGTTTAATAATGTGAAGCTTCAAGTTGATTATGAGAGTGAAATGGCATATGACCTTCTTAGATTTGTCAAGAAACAGCTTAAGGAAGGATATGTACCTGAATGAAGTGTTTGGAAGCATCCTCCTAGTGAAGATAAAGCTTTTAATCAAGAAACTTGAAGATCTGAGATGAACAACAGTTAGGGGAGATAGTTAGGATTTCAAAAAGACTCTTAAATGCTATTAAGTTACTGCTGCTAGTTTATGGAATATTCCCTACTACTGTGAAGTTCAAGGAAAATATTCTAAAGTGATTAAAACTACTTATGTGCAAAGAGTTAAGACTGCAAGTGAACGTTACAGCTACTCAAGAAGTACAAGAAATATACTAAGTGGTATATTACAGCTAAATGTAAAGTTACTGTTTGTTTAGTATAGAAGTTAATGCTACTGAAGAAAGTTAAAACTAGCTGTTAAAAGTTAGAGTAACTGTTAGATTAAGTTAGTACGCTTATGTGATTGGCTGATTTATTATTGTAATAGAATACATATAAGTATTATTGATTAAAGATCATGATAATTCAGGAATATATTGTAAACCCAGTAGGACTCCTTGGTGTATAAAAGAAGGTCCTAGGGTATTAGGTTAGATATCTCATATCTCTCATACATCTCTTATCATAGTTTAACCTAAGTCGATTAGCTTCAAGGTTTTGTAACCTTAACACTATTAAGAGTGTTCATATTATATTAAGGCTGAAAGTTTGGTAAACTGTTTGTTATTGATTTTATTCATTACTGTTTCATTTAAATTCTTCTTAGTATCATTAACTAGATTCCGCATAGTCTTTGATATTTACAATCAAAGTTTCTATCATAGTTGTTTTGGATTTATTCAATACAACTTAGCCTTATACAAGCTAAGCAAGATCTATTCTATTGGGATCAACAGTTACGGACAAGGAAAGGGAGACACCAAGGCTTAATTTTAGCTACTTGGTCCCTTCATGGTACAAATGTTTGTCTTAAGTTTCAAACATGCATTCCACACCATTTCAAAAATCAAACAAAATTTTTGTCTCCCCTCTCTTTCTCTCCTACATTTGGATGCAACCACAAGGATCAAAGAAACATTAAATTTTAAAGATATAACAAGAACACGGGTTAATAATCAATAGTGGGTTAGAGCTAGATAGCTTCGGGTTGTAGAAGAACAATTTGGGCTTATTTATTCGCGTCAAAACCAAACCAAAAACATCAAAATTGTAAGTTTTTCTAAATTTTATTTTAAGTTGTATATTTATGGTTCTCATAGTGTCTTAACACTAGTTGTACAAGTTGATCGTTGTGAAATCGAGTTTTGAAAACAAAACGAATGTTAAATGGGTGTGTTTTGTGCGTCGAAATCAAAGAGAAAGAACAAGGAATGGTCATTTCTAAATTTTGGTTGTGGTGGTGAATTTATTTGGAAGTCTAATCATTATATGGAGCTTATTTTGAAATTTTGCTTAAAAATAAGCTGGTGAAAGAGCTTATTTGGCTTTGGGTTATGTTTGTTAGGCTCGACCCAACCATGGTTGTGGTTTTGAGTTCGGTTGCACTCAGCCCAACAAGGGAAAAGGGGCTTGGCCTATTTATTTCGGCTAATAGCTTATTTGTTCGATCTTATAGCTTATTTGGTTTGGCTTATTAGCCACGGCTTATCTATTTTTGGCTTATTTGGTTTAAAGCTTATTTGGTTCGAGCTTATGGCTTATTGATTTTGGCTTATATTGCGAGCTTATAGCTTATTGATTTCGGCTTATATAATGAGCTTAAATTAATAATTTTTTGGTTATATATGAGCTAGTAGCTTAATGTGTTTCGACATATATATTAGGGCTTATGGCTATTGGGTTTTCAACGTATATAATGGGCTTATAGGCTTAATTTTTCAACATATAGATTGGGCTTATGGTTATTGGGTTTCGGCTTATATTTGAGCTAGTAGCTTAATGGGTTTCGACATATATATTGGGCTTATGGTTATTGGGTTTCGACTTATATAATGGGTATGCTTAATGGTTTTTACATATAATTGGGCTATGTTATTGGTTCGGCATATATAATTGAAGCTAGTAGATTATGGGTTTTCAACATATATTTGTGTCTAAAGGTTATGAGTTTACGTCTTACAAATAGGTTTATGGCTTAATAGGTTTTGGCATATATATTGGGCTTATGGTTATTGGGTTTCCGCTTATATAATGGGCTTATGGCTTAACGGGTTTCGGCATATATATTGGGCTATTGCTTTAAATTTGTTTCAGCTTATGTTTTGGGCTCACGATTCATGGGGCTCCGGCCCATTCGATTCGGCTAAATGGGCTTAAGGCCCATTGTATTTAAAAACTGTAATTGGACTATACGTTTGTAATATCAAGGCTAAACTTAAAACTTAAATGGGCCGGCGAGCCTAAATAAGAAAATTAAAGGTTAATAAAAAGATGGACTTTTTTAAAAACAATCGGGCTAAATTTTCAAAACCTTAATGGGCCTAAAAGGCCCAATGTCAAATAAATGGACTCTTGGATACGAAATTCGATTTAAAATGCAAGTTGATCTAAATAAGATTTAATTGCTAATAACTTTGGGCTTTTAATAAATAGAGAAGTAAAGGGCCCCGAGAAGCGAAAATATTACACCTAGAAAATGTTTTGAAATAAATACTTGTGTCGAGCCAACTAAAAGACAAAAATGTGACTTTTATGAACAATAAACGTTAAGATTAAACGATTTAATCCCGAGTATAAAAAAACGATAGGATTTTCTTTATACTTATCCCGCTTAGCCCGATAAAAAGACGAAATAATAATAAAATATTATTTCAATTTTATTTTAAAGAAATTTGTGTTATATATATATAAATATATATATAATATATCTATATATATAAATAAATATATAATTATATAATAACATTACGTACATTTATGTAACGTCTATCGGACAGTCGGGTGTGTGAAATGCTTATGTCATTTATTTTTATCGGAATAGATGAATGCTGCTGCTGTATGAGTGCGTCGGTTGGTAGCGAGTTCAGGATAGATGCGGGTATACTGTCTTCGGTCGGTGTTGTTTTTCTTAGGGGCGGATGGGGAGGTAATTATGATATTGATTGCATTAGTTGGTGATTATAATCTTTCGTATAATCTGACACTTCGAAATCAATCTATTCGCTATGTTCTGGGGTATTCGATTCGATGTCGCACTAGACAAGCATGACCGTTTTGCGTAACCACCACACAACCATGCTTTTGGATAAAGGTTTTGAAACAAGGGTAAAGGTTTTGTAATGAGGATACGAATTTGGAAATAAGGATAAAGGTTTTGTGAAATGGATAAGGATTTCGTGTGAGTAAAAGACGAACGCTTGTACAATAAGATAACTTTGTATAATTATTTATGAGGAAAAATTTATGTTAGGTCATGGTCGTGTACTGCTGAGCGTGCGTCGAGATTATTTGTGCATTGCTTGTTGTGATTTGTGCGGTTGCTATCTGTTGCTATTGAGGCGAGTTCTCGTAGTCCCACTTTTTATTGTTTTTCCGTTGGGGGAAAATGATACTCAAATGTATTTTGAACTATGCGAAATGTTGTTTTGTTTTTGGGATAATTTATGTGCTTATGACTGTTATGTAAATATGTGTAATGTGATCTTACTTACATGTACTGTGTATTGATGAACAAGGGATGGTATTCTCTTCACCCCTAAAATTTTTCTCCAACTGGTAAGCTTTAGGTGTGGTATGTCATCGGGGTTGCGACCCTAAGAGCGTTGGTACGCGCTGGTGATAAGACTAGCGGGATGCTATCCCCTTGGTACATGATTACGGGGAAAGCTAAAGTCATGGGTTGGTTTGTATATATTCACTGTCATATAGCACAATTGTCCAATTGTATGAGATATTGGCACAGCAACTGGGTTTTGAGTCAAAACATACAAGCTCACCAATATTATTGTTGACGTTTTCGAGTATCATTTTGAGGTGTATTGTTAACAACGGTAACTAAGGACCATTGGGGACCAATGTCAAGGACGAGTTGGGAGTTTATTTGAATATAATTGTTTGACACTCTCCAAGGTTAAGAAATTGTAAACTTTTGTAAATGATCTTTTGTAAACAAATGTATGGTATGATCTTGTATCTCGTGCAATGTAAATCAGTATGTCACATTCTCGTGTTTCCACCGCTGACGAGGTGTGACAGATTGGTATTCAGAGCCAAGGTTATAGAGAATGCTGGTTTTTATAAAAAGGAAATTTTGTAAAAACGCAACTATAACCAAACTAGAGTTTTCGTAAAACCTCAAACATGATGAAAGTTGACTAGCCCGAGCAGTTCATGGTATTTCTTAAATTACGCATAGCCTGATCAACTATGCTTAATTCATGAAGGACTATGAAATGATAGGGTTAGTTTTCTAAAGTTATGTTGAAGAAGGGAAGGGATGTGTGAGTAATGAAACCACCTGAAAATGATAGGATGTGAAATGATGAGAACACTTGCGAATGTTGAGTTCGAGAGCATATTAATTTTAGGATTGCCATGCTGCCTTAGTAGTAGTAGTGTGTGATGCCTTGAATTATCGCGGATAGCGATGTTGATTGATTGATGTTGGTCGTGCTTGCCTTAGAGTAGTGCATGTTGCCTTAAGAGTTTTAGTGGAATCGTCGCAGGTAGCGACATGAATTAAGGGAATGCTTTTGTGAATTATGTGCTCTATGTGATAACCAGAAGTGCCCGTTCGGTATCGAACCTGGTCGGCGTTTATTTGTTGTTCGTATTTTTCCCGATATATTTAATATATATATAATAGTAGAATAATATACTATTTTATATATAAATAAATATATATATATATAGATGTGTACTCCCTCCATTCCCTAAAATAGTGTCTCCCCACAAAAAACACACATTTAAAAAATGCATTATACTGCGTTCTCTTTCTTACTTTTTGACGAAAATGTCCAGTTTTTTTAACCCTTAGCTATTAATAAAGTCTTCTTTAAGTTTTGAATAATAATTACAAACAAGGATAATATAGTAACTTATCAAACTTCCTTGTCTATTTTGTAGGGACCATAAAAATAGGACTGGAGGAGCATAATATATATATATATATATATAAGGTTACGAAACGTCTAATTTCCGAACGCTATGAGTGATTTGTATATGTAAGCAATTGATGCTGTATAATTTGGATAAATAATATTTAAGAGATAATTATACCTTTTTTATCGTGTTATCACAGGATGTCTACCCTAGTGTTTGTTGACCCAGAGATTTCCACCCAGGCTGACAGAGCTCAGACTCCTATTAGATATTAGAAAAAACTCGGTCACACCCGTGTATTTTTACCGATATGATAGTGCTCAGTTAATTGTTAAATTGTATGACGTTCGGTCTTGGGCCAGTAATTAAACCCATGTGTAACCCATGCCAAGGCCCTGTGCCTTATGTAAGCTACTATAAAGTCCTCTCAATGCCTTGGATAAAGGAGGATATCATTCATTATACAACTTATACTTCCTGCTTACTATAAAGCTTTTCTCTCTAACTTCTCTCTCAAGACCTTTGCTAATCCACTAGCTTCCATTGTGTTTAATGATTTCCATACTACAATTTGAGATATAACAGAGCCATGGATTGATTAGATCGTTTGTTTTACGTTTAGTGCTTGTTTAGATCAAAGTTGATTTTAGAGGTTTTAGCTCCTTGTTTCCTTAAGTTTCAGTTGATTTTCATGTTTCTTTGTGTTAAAATTCAATTATTTTTGGCAGTTGCTATAGCCTTCTAGTACTCATTTGTGCAAAAGAATCCAAGTCAAAACATTCAAAAGGGTGATTTTTTAGTGTTTTAAGGTGTAAAAGTTCGTAGTTCATCGTAACGGTTTGGTACCGGTTTGGTATTCTGTTTGTTGTTAATCGTAGCGGTTTGGTTTATTGTTCTGGCGGTTTTTTAGGTTCGTACACTGTGCTAGCGGTTTGTCGTTTCTGACAGCGATTTATCTTATTAGGCAGAGGTATTGTCATACGGTTTGGTCCCTCTAGTATAGTGCGGTTTTTACTAGTAGAGATTTGATAATTGTAGCGGTTTGATCCGTAGCAGTTTATAAGTTTTTTAAAACACTTTCTCATAGCGATTTGGGAAACAAACCTTTGCCAATTTCATTTCTTGGTAGCGGTTTAGTGTTACTTCTTCATAGCGGTTTACCATATACTCTAGTAGCGGTTTGGCAGTTTAGCTTCATAGCGGTTATATATAGCGGTTTGTTATAGGTTTTTGAAGATTTTTCTTAAGGTCTTTTGGGAAACAAACCTCTAGCCATTTTTTTCTTGGTAGCGGTTTGGTATAATTCTTCATAGCGATTTGACAATAGCGGTTTGACAATAACGGTTTGAGCTCTAATCCAGCGGTTTGGTACACTGTTTGGAATTTGGACTATTTTTCAAACTTGATAAACATAACAAACTCAAACAACAAAACACTTAAACAAACATCACCACTTTTAACATACAATCACTAATCATTGTTCGATCAACTTAAATCATTTCACAATCAACTAAGATGGCTAATCTTTCAGAACATATCCAATGAGCTGGTTCCGATACCCGACCACCTATGCTTGATAGGACTGACTTTGCATCATAACAACAACGTATTCGACTGTATTGTCGGGGTAAAGAGAATGTGGGTGAACATTTTAAAGTCGATTGATGAAGGACCTTTCCAGATGGGAACATTTCAGGAAACACTTGCTGAAGGGAATGAAGGTGACTTACATCTAGGTCCAGAAAGAGCTCGAGTCTATTCTGACCTTTCACCTGAAGATAAGGAGAGATATAACGCTGCTATTCGGGCAACAAATATCCTACTTCAAGGGTTACCAAAATACATCTACACTCTTATCAATCATTATACTGATGCCAAAGACATTTTTGATAATGTGAAGATGCTCCGGGAAGGTTTTGAACTAACTAAAGAAGAGCGTGAGTCACAACTGTATGATGACTTTGAACACTTCTATCAGAACAAAGGAGAAACAATTCACGACTACATTCTGGTTTTTCTAAATCATCACGACATGCCGAAACATCAAGATTACTATGTCCATAATGCATGAACCAAAGTTTGTTAATAACATGTTGCCTGAATGGGGTAGGTTCATAACAGTAGTGAAACTGAACAGAGGATTGAGGGACTCCAACTATGATTAGTTGTATGCTTATCTGAAGCAACACGAGGCACATGCCAATGAAAACAAAATGATGTTGGAACGATTCACTCAACCCAATGTTGATCCCCTCGTCTTGATGTCCAATGTTTCACATCAGCAATACTATTTACAATTATCTACCACTCCACCATCCATACATGTTCAACCACACTTTGCTGACAACACCCAACTTGATTCAGGTCTCTCTCAAACGGACAACTTAATTGAGAACTTAACCAACATACTTGCCCTACTCACCTAATCATACAAAACATACCTTCCTCAAAATAACAATCAACTCAGAACTTCATCAAATACATGGAACCAAGCCACGATTCAAGACGGCAGGGTTGTTGTTCAGAATGTTCAGGGTCGACAGGATAGAGGCCAAGGGAACAATGCAAGGGGTACAAGTGCAGCTGGTTATGGGGGAGCTTAAAACAGAGTTGGGAATGCAAATCCAGGTCAAGAAAGGTAGATAAAGTGCTACAACTACAATGGGATAGGCCACATAGCAAGGAACTGCACTCAGCCCAAGCGACCACATAACTCAGAATACTTCAAAGAAAAGATGTTGTTGATGCAAGCTTAGGAGAATAGGGTGGCATTGGATGAAGAGAAGTTGCTATTTATTGCAGGTGGACAAGACAATGCTATTGATGAAGATGTGAATGAGCAACCGCTTCAAGATTTAGCACTCAATGTGGATAATGTGTTTCAAGCTGATAATTGTGATGCATTTGACTCTGATGTTGATGAGGCTCCTACTGCACAGACTTGTTCATGCAAAATCTCACATCCGCAGATCCTGTTTATGATGAAGCCAGTCTGTCTTATGATTTGGACATTCTATCTGAGGTACACGATCATGATCATTATCAGGATGCTGTTTGTGAACATCATGAAGTACACGAGATGCATGACGATGTACAACCTAACTACGTTATTGACTCACATGCTAATTATACGAGTGATAGTAATATGATTCTGTATGATCAGTATGTAAAGGACAACGCAGTGTCAATTGTACAAAGTAATGTATCTTGTGTACCAAATTATGCATACATGATGATATTAAATGATATATATGAACCGTCTGCCCAATGTGTCTCTGTAACCACACAGAACAATGTAGTTGATAATTCAATGACTGCTGAACTTGCGACATATAAGGAACAAGTTGAATCGTATGAAAGACGGGCCAAGTTCGAATTAACAGAAAGACAACAAAACATTAATGAACAATTAAGGATAGTTATCGCTGATCGTAATCGTAAAGAAGAAAGTTTGAAAAGGGAACTTCATTCTGTAAAATTGAAACTTACCTCTACCATTAACCATAACAAGTCAACGGTAGAAGAAGTTACGTCTTTGAAAAATGATTTTAAATAGAAAGAAAATAAATACCTTGAAGAATTTTTCAACATGAAAGCTTTAAAAGAAAAGGTCGAGGATAAATTATACAAACAAGACCAGTCTCTTCAAACAGTTCACATGTTGTGTAAACCAACGCCCTATTATGATGAACGGAATAAGGTAGCTATTGGCTACAAGAACCCCTTATGCCTAACCTGTGCTCAGCAAGTTCAGCCTGCTCTATATAATGGTCATGAAATTATCAAAACCAATCATGTCCCGGCCATAGTGCACAACTTAGAGGATACCCTAGAGATAGTTGAATTCACTAGGAAGAAAATGAATTACCCAGAGTGTGTGAAAAAGAAAGTTAAGATTGCACCACATGATTACATGAAAGAGAATTATTTAGCGACTTTCACACCACAGAAACAATTGACCCCCGAGCAAATATTTTGGTCCAATGATCTCATCAAGAAGAAGGCAGAAGCTCTCAAAGAGCAGGCCACCTATTCACGACCAATCAAAGCATTGACGATGTATCCTCCAAATACGCCTGCAACGCTTTTCCCCAGGGTGCTTCCAACAAAAAGTCAAGTGAAAATTAATATTTTTGCACTTATACAACTTTTTTCGGAATTTGAAAAAACCTATAAAAAGAAAATTACACCAACGGGGCTCACTAAAGGGGAAAGGGATTTTGAACAAACCAAGGAATGTTACCTCACCGAGGTCATCCCATTTTTCAAAACACTTAAAGAACATTTTGAGGAAATTCAAAAGGCTTTAACTAAAGAAATGAAAGAAATGAAAGACATTTTTGAAGTGTCGGTTATCAATGGAAGCCCACGGGAAGGAAATTCACTTTAGGAGAACAGTGCCCTTTAACTAGGCTCACTAAATCCAAAGTAGTGCCTGCTAAGCCAACTGAAAATGTTAGTACTAGTAAAATTGTGATAACTGAGAAAATAAGTCACACAACTCAGAAACCATTAACTAGATACCAACGTAGAACCAAACAGTACAAGGCAATTCCCACTAGCATTCCTACTCCAACTAAGAATGAGGCAATTGATGCCTCTCTGTACTCTACCGTTGCTTCTACTAACCAACAGGAACCCAAAAAAAAATTAGGGATCCATCTTTTCAAACTCTCTATCTTTGTTTGTTTTCTGATGCAGGTCGTACAGATCGTCCTTTGGTAATTGGACTCAGGCTGCTCAAAACATATGACGGGGGATCGCTCATGGCCCAAGAATTTCATGAAAAGTTCATCGGGAGAGTTAGATTCAGGAATGACCACTTTGTTGCTATCATGGGTTATGGAGATTATGTGATTGGTGATAGTGTGATCTCCAGGGTATACTATGTCAAAGGACTAGGACACAATCTGTTTTCTGTCAGACAATTTTGTGATTCTGAACTTGAAGTTACATTCAGGAAGCATTTATGTTATGTTCGCAATACAGATGGTGTTGAATTAATTAAAGGTTCTCATGGTTCTAACTTGTACACTATCTCGGTTGAAGACATGATGAAGTTCTCCCCAATCAGCTTGTTGTCCAAAGCCTTCAAGAACAAATCATGGTTATGGCATCGTCGTTTAAACCACTTGAACTTTGGTACCATCAATGACCTTGCAAGAAAGGATTTAGTAAGAGGTTTACCAAGATTGAAGTTTGAGAAAGATCATCTTTGCTCCGCATGTCAACTAGGAAAGAGCAAAAAGCATACCCACACACCCAAAACTGAAAACACCAACTTAGAAGTTCTTAATACCTTACATATGGACTTATGTGGACCAATGCGAGTCCAAACAATTAATTTGAAGAAATACATCTTAGTCATAGTTGATGACTATTCCAGGTTTACTTGGGTTAAGTTTTTGAGATCGAAAGATGAAACCCTAGAGTTCGTCATCAAATTTCTGAAGCAAATACAAGTCGGTCTCAACAAAACTGTCAAATACACCCGTACCATTTATGGAAAAGGATTACCCGCTTGACAATGTCATTGGCAATCGACCGGTATCCACCAGAAAACATCTTGCAACCGATGCCTTGTGGTGCTTGTACAATCTTTTACTATCAAAAGTCAAACCAAAGAATTTCAAATCTACATGAACTGAAGATTGCTGGTTTCAAGCCATGCAAGACGAGATTTACAAATTTAATCGACTTAAGTATGGGAATTAGTACCTTGACCAGACTGTGTCATGATCATAGCTCTCAAGTGGATTTACAAAGTTAAGCTTGATGAGTACGGTGATGTTCTGAAGAACAAGGCTCGATTGGTGGCCAATGGATATCGACAAGAGAAGGGTATTGACTTTGAGGAATCCTTTGCACCGGTTGCACGCATCGAGGCTATAAGAATCTTCATCGCCAATGCCGCAAGCAAGAAAATAGCCATCTATCAATGATGTCAAGACAACATTCCTTAATGGCGACTTGAAGGAAGAAGTTTATGTTAGTCAACCAGAGGGTTTCGTTGATCCAGATCATCCGACAAATGTTTATCGTCTAAAGAAGGCTCTGTATGGTTTAAAGCAGGCTCCTCGGGCGTGGTATGACACCTTGTCATGGTTTATTCTGGACATCAAGTTTTCCAAGGGTGCAGTTGACCTGACATTATTCACTCGAAAAATAGGCAAACATATTCTCATTGTTCAAATATATGTAGATGATATCATATTTGCCTTGACCGACCCTAAAGAGTGTGACATATTTTCTAATGAGATGAGTTCAAAATTCCAAAAGTCCAATGTATGGTAAAAATGTCTTTTTTCCAGGATTACAAGTTTTCTGCAAAGTCCCGTAGGCATGTTATATTATCAATAAAAATTTGCTCTAGAAAAATTAAAGAAATTAGAGATGGATTCGAGTTCTGTTTTATTCATTGTTCTTTTTAGCAGTATAAGTTAGTTTCCGCATAACTTATATTGTTCATAGTCATTATTTCTCTATTCAGATTGGGATCAACAACCTCACTGCCAGCAGACCCGACCTCGTATTCGCTGTATGCATGTGTGCTAGGTATCAGGCATCGCCTACCGAAAAGCACCTTGAAGCACTTAAATGGTTCTTTCGGTATCTCAGAGGAACCATTAATTAGGGACTTTGGTATCTGAAAGACATCACTATGGCACTAACGGCCTATGCAGATGCGGACCATGTAGGTTGTCAAGATACACGAAGAAGTAAGTCAGGAAGTGCTCAGTTCCTTGGAGATAAATTAGTTAGCTAGTCATCAAAGAAAAAAAAAAGAGCATTGTGATTTTAACCACAAAGGTTGAATACATTGACATGTCTGGATGTTGTGCTCAGATACTTTGGATGAGGTCGCAGCTTACAGACTACGGTTTTGCCTTCAATAAGATTCCCTTGTATTATGATAACCGTAATGTTATTGCTCTCTACTGCAACAATGTCTAACACTCTTGGTCCAAGCATATTGACATCCGACACCATTTCATTCGAGAGCAGGTTAAAAAGGGCGTGGTTGAATTGTACTTTGTGATGACGGATTATCAGCTCGCGAACATATTCACCAAGGCATTACCTAGAGAGCGGTTTGAATTTCTACTCCCGTGACTTGGTATGAAGAGTATGACTCCGGAAACCCTTAAACGTCTTTAGGAGGGAGAAGAGGAGTAAAGGATGGTCTTCATATATCCTATGTATATTTGTATAAAATTAAACACAAAAACATAAAACCTATAAAAACCATAAAAATCAAAAAATAGAAAATACCAAAAATATTATCCAAGACATGTCTTTTGTAAATCGATAACATTTATGGACCTAAAAATGTCATTCAACAATGACACGTGTCTTTAAATGAAGTTCAAGCGAAAGTTCAAACTGTTTTAAAACATGTCTTAATGGCTTGCAGTTATTTCAAACTGCAACCCGCTTTTCCATTTGAGGAATGCATGTCGCCAAAAAGACAGTTGTTCCTAACAACGGGTAATTAATTTTTCTCGGCCACGAATTACTTAATATCTGTGCATCCAAGGATTAATGTACGTTTCAGTGCATTCTTTCTTAACTGGAAGAGAAGTCTTCCTTTTATAACCAAATAATTTTCTTCTTAATTGATTCTTCAAAAATTATTTGTGTTAATCATGGTGGAAAAGTGTTGGTATTAATTCATCAATTCAGGTTTTTCAAAATAAACTTTTCAACTCAAACAACGACACAACTCTTTCAATAGAAAATAGGTCATTGTTTGAGGGGGAAAGTGATTTCAAGTTTATTGCATCAAACGGGCTTCTAATCACATCACACAATTAATGGAAAAGGTTTTTTTTGGGAATTATACGAGGTCATAATTTGAGGGGGAGTTAATTAATTTTAACTTAAAGGGCCAAAATTGTCTTCAGTAAGAAAGATTAGGGACTTATGTGCAATATGCTAATTGTTTCCTAGCTCTTTTAAACTATAAGGACTGAATCTGCAATCCTTCAATTCTACTTAGCCCTAGAAAACCTTTAAACCAAAAGTTAAAAGAGTTAGAAATCCCAGGGACTAATTTTGTCATATCTAAAACTTAGATATATAAATGGCAACGGTTTGCCATAATCGTAATCGGTCAAACCTCCTTATTTGGTCAAACTTAGAAAAACACACACACACAACTTACCGCAAATACGGACACAATCATCAACCCTTGGTTCTTGTGGTTTTGTGGACTTCCTTGCTAAGGTAACTATAAAACTTCATTCAATATGTTTAGATGATGCCTTAGGTGAAACTAATCGAAACAAAACACATTAAAAGGAGTACAATCTCTAGATTCGTTCTAGGCTTTTTTTTTTTTGTAAGTTAAATGTTGTTTGTAATGAGGACTTAAAGGCTGGGATAGGTGACGGATAGGGGTATAGACTACTCGATCATAATTGGTTTCGTATAAACCAAACATATTTTGATACTATGATCTAGTCTAGGCTCGTTTTCGATCGAAATGCCATAGAGTGTTTGGAATTGTGTTTTTAGTGCTGGGATATGTTTTTAGGATTAGATGATGTTAGTTTGATGTCCAATTTTGATCCCAAATCTCTTGATGGTCCAATATGATGATTTTCGAGTGTATGTTGACTTTTAATAGTCAACTGTTGTTGTTTGTTGTTGTTAAGTGTGTATGTGTTCATGGAATCAATTAGGAATGTATTGGAACCCACAAATGCATGTCCCGTAGTGCGTAAAATGGTAGTCGAATGCGTTTGCGTTTTAGGTTACTGGTAGAGGTTTGCCACTCGTTCTTGATAACAGTTTGATTAGAAATGCTTGATAGCGGTTTGCTTTAAAATGCTTGATAGCGGTTTGCTTAGAGTTGCTTGATAGCGGTTTGCTTAAATATGCCTGATAGCGGTTTGCTTAGATATTCCTGATAGCTGTTTGATGGGATCTGCTAAATAGCGGTTTGCTTAGGATGCATGATAGCGATTTGAATCTATTGAATATTTTATGATTAGCAGGCAACCCGCTATGAGGTAGCGGTTTGATGAAGATTACTTTTATTATTAAAATAATCCAAACCGCTATTTTGAATTTTTCTTAACTGGTAACGGTTTGATTAAAATGAATATAATATTTGTAGTTGTTTGGTCATAGCGGTTTGATTAAAATGGATATAATATTCGTAGCTGTTTGGTCATAGCGGTTTGATTAAAATGAATATAATATTCGTAGTTGTTTGGTCATAGCGGTTTGATCATTTCCCTTCATAACGGTTTGATCATTCCTCGTCACAGCGGTTTGATTAACTCTCCTCACAACGGTTTGGTGTCTAGGGGTTGCGGTGTTTGGGCCAGAATTTCAAAAGTTTTGCCCATTGTCCCAATTCCCTCTCAAAGCCCAATCCAAAGCCACAATTACCCAGTTAACAACCTATCGGGGGACTGTTAATTGTATGTGCTCATTGGAAATCCTCTTGTCCAACGTCTTGACTTAATCTCACCATAATCAATCAAAGCTTATTAATGTTCTCATCTAACATCAAAATATATGTCATGTCTGCCTATCTTTGTTGATATCCTTGTGCAGACAATATGGCTGATGAGAATGTTCTCGCTCCTGCTCCTACAAGACCTGATGATCAGATACTTCTATTTGTGCAATGGGTGTCCTTATCGGCAAGTGCAACTTTGTCTTAGATCGTCTCTATAAAGTTAAAAGAATCCAATCTTTCAGATCTCTGTGGATATCCTGCAAAATACAAACTTCTTTGGAGCATTCACTGCTTCAGCTTCCGTTCCAGCTATCTACATCCAACAGTTTTGGAATCTCTTGCAATATTAAGCAAAAAAGACTGGAGCTTTCCAGTGTTCAGTTGGATGGCAACCTGATTCGTATTGGATGCTAATCTTCTAAGGGAAGCTTTAGAGATAACACCCATTGATCAAGCTCACTAGTTTGTGCAACCTCCTGTGGGTGATGAATTATGGACTTGTGAATGATCTGGGTATTCAGGGGTTTTTCACTTAAGTGTAAGAACGCGGTGGAAAACTTGTATCAGCCCTGGAGTTGCTATATTATTCTCATGTACAAACCATGTTCAACAGGCAAGGACTTCTTGGGTATGATAGGACTAGATACCCAGTTCTCCAGATGCTTTAGGGCATAATTACGAGTACAAATGTTGACTATGTTGAACTTATGTAGGAAGAATTTGTACAAGCTATTCAGACTTTTCTTACTAATAAGGCCAATCTGGGCAGTCCCACTAAGAAGGGCAGGAAAGAAAGCCTCACGTTATTCCTTATTGTTAGTCACACATCTTATCATCTGTTATTAGGGAAAGAATCTCAAATAGTCACCAAAGATCAGCATCTCCATTTCATCTTGCTGAAGAAGATCTCAGACTTGGTAATCTCAAATTCGTTCCCAAAGGCGAAGAAGATGCCGTATTTTGAATGCCAATTCCCAACGAGCTGATCTCAAACAATATCAGGAAGGCACCGTACTACAATGCTTACTTGGAAATGGTTGCAAAGCATGATCAAAAAATTATAGCTAAACAGGGAGGAAATAAGAAACCTACAACTGCCAAGCAACCCAAGCCGAAGCCTGCTAAAGAGAAATCTAGCAAACCAACACCTGCACCAAAACCTAAGGTATTCAAGGAAAAACCCTCAAAGCCTTCAACTGATAAGCCTCCCAAGCCGAAGCATATTAAAGAAAAGTCAACCAAGGCTACTCCCCAATAAAAGGCTAGCAAGGGTAAAGTCACGAAAGTTCGAAACGTGAAGAGTTCTTTCAGCTGGTTGACGAACCGGTTCATGAAGAACCAACTCAATGTAAAACCTGAACTGAGCTTAAAACCGAATTAAAGGTGGAAGGTGAAGATTATGATGGTAACGAGCTATTCGGATGAGTCTGGAAATCGTATCAGCCATAGGGTCAGGGTCGAAGCACATGTTGGCTGGTGGTGTTGGTGGCTATTCGAGAACTGTAGTAGAGGCCACCTGACCACTCCCTATGGTTAAAGGCAAGGGAAAAGCAATTGCAATTGAAAAACAAGCTGCACAATCACTGTTAGCCCTGCACACGCCAAAAAGGAGAAGTACCACGGACCAGTTCATATTCCAGAGGCGGACTCTAGCTACTGAAGAGGCATCAACTGGACCCTCTGCACAACCACAGGATGACACATCGGCAAATATAGTTCGTGGTTCCCCGTCTCCCGCGGATGCTAAAACAGGTGCTGATACAGACAGGACAAACAGTAGAGGTGATAGTGAGATACTGCAGATTGGTGAACGAATAAGGTGGATTGATTGACGAGGGTGGTTAAATCTAGAAGACAAGACAAACTGAGAAATTGACGGAAGGCCAGGCTGGATCAGACCCTGGTAAAACACTGAGTCTCGACCCCCACCTGATGATAAACAAAGATGGACGAAGACCAGGCTGGACCAGACCCTGGAGAAAGCCATGTGGCTCTTGCTGGACCAAACCCTGAGCCCACGCACGATGAGTTTATGGCTAATGTGTACCCTAACGTTCAGGAAAGCTTGAAGTTTCCAGCTGATGAACATGTCATCTTAGAGGAACCACTAAGTTCATCTGGGACTCTCTCTTCAATGAAGAGGAATCTATATGGTGTTATACTATTAGGGATGAGTTCTTAATGACAAAAATCACACTGAAGATAAACCGGTAAACTCAATATGGAGTCTGAAGTGGTCTCCATGGTCACAGTTCTAATTCATCAAGCGTCTTCCTCGGTTCTACCTTCTATCCACACCGATTATTGATCTCTCTCCTCCTAAACCTGTATCCTTTACCACTCAAGCACCAGTCTTTACAGCAACAACAACGACTACAGCAGCAACCCTTCCACCTCCTCCACAACAACAAAGCACAACAGAATCAGAGTTAACTATACATGTCGCAGCAGCTTGAAAAAGGAAAATTTCTATATTTAGAGCAGAAGAAGTAAAAGAAGACAAGAATCTCGATAAAACACTACTGAAATCTTAGGTCGAGAGTTTTCACCTTGGAGCTTATGGATCTGCCTTATAAGATTAATGAAATTGTCGTGAAAACTGTTCAACAGTAGCACTAACAGGCTACCCTTAGAGATTTCGGGGTTTTAGAGACTTGCCTTAAAAGCATGATATAAACGGAAATGCTTCACCAAAGGATGTTTGAGAGTGGTTCATACAAATCACTTCCTGAACATGTCGCTCTCTATGAAGCTCTTGAGGCTTCTATGGAACGGGCACAGAGGGACGAATTCTTTGCTGAACGAGATAAGTCTCGCAAGAGACGACGTGATGATCAAGACCCTCCTCCTCCTCCACCAGATTTTGATCTCAACAAAAAGAAACGACATGACTCTGTGCTTTAGGCTATCATATCCTCAGCTCCACAGTATCTGCATTGGAAGACAACTGCTCTAGAGATGCGCCTTCAAGCTCCTTCCAAGAAATAGTCGTCCTCATTTAGACAACCTAGTCGAAGAATACCAATGCCAAAGACTTGCAAATCTATCTGATTCAGGGCACTGGTTCTGCACATCTTCCATCCAAGATCAAGCCAATGGCCAGAAAGGTTGAAGTATTCCAGAGGAAGTAAGACCGGAATTCTCTAGAACAAGACTGGTCTGTTCTCCGAATGGACTTTCTTGAACCAGAAACAAATCATGGACAATTGCACTCGTAATTCTATAAAGGATCTAGAGAAAACAAGTTACTTTAAAAGACTGGTGATAGGGGATCATTCATCACATGGTTTTGCAAAAGGATTGGCAAGAAGAAGCTCAATAAGTCTGATTTAGAAGGCCCAACTTACAAGGTAGCCAAAGCTTTTCACCGAGACACAATTCATAAATGGAAGGTGTCACCGAATCTTACGGATATCAAGTTGATTGGTTAACCTGAAGGCCATCGGTTTGTGCTGATTGTGAGCAAACTGTTATACTGAGAGGGACACCAGGTTCATGTAACCATTCAGTCTCAATTCTTCTTTAATAAGGATCTGGAGTATCTTGTGTCAGGTGACAAAGGCAAAAGATCAGCTTTATCCATATCCAAGCTGAAAGCAGCTAAATATCTAGACTTTGGACTTGAAGAACTAGTGCCGACACTATGGATTGAGAGTGAACGGGAGTATGATATTAGCGCTGCTTCATGGTATCTTCATGGTGGTTCAAGGCGCAATGAATTCTACATCACAAGGACACAATGCCATTCTGTCGCTAGTAAGTCAGATCACACATGCGTATTCTCAGTGTCGTCAGTCTCAAGACGTATGAAAGATGCGGGTATGCCTTCCTAAAAGAGATTGTCCTTCGCAGAGCTGACTACAAAGAATACAAGATCTCGGAAGCTGACTTCAAAAATCTGCATCCGAATGATTTTGAAGATCTGTACCTACTTCATCTTCAAGGTCAGCTCAATCATTTATCTGGTGCCAACATAAGTCATTATTCAACACAGTCAACATTGTGGAATAAGGAACATCGTAACAGAAAACGTGTGGAAGAATCTGCAGCTCGGATTTTAAGGAGTTATCAAACGAAACTCAATCTCACTCAACCAGATTGGGATGCATCTGACTTTTTGTTCAAAGAAGGACTCACCAGGTCAGCAAGCCTTAGAGGGGCTAGGCTAAGTAATCTACAAGAGCATAATTGATCAAAAGAAGATGATGCGACGAGAATGAGGTTGCACAAGTTCAGTGATGGGGACATTGCAAAGGACACGTTGAATAGGATTCTAGATAAGCTGGATCACATGGTTAAAGACTTCAATCTGTTCAAGTATAATCCAGGCATGGAAACAAGAATTTGGTCTGAGGATGATATAAGGGAGAGTAAGGAGTTTATGGAGCTGATCGAAAGAAAACTCAAGATTAGGAGAATATTCAGGAGTCTCGAAAGTTTTGTTGGTGGAAGACTAAGAGATGCTGACTACAGACTTATTCAGAGAACTAAATGATTTCATCATTCAGATACTCAGGTCAACATCATCTTATTTTTGTATAATATATCTTGTATAGTATAATAAGTATGTAGTGTATCTTTAGTTGTTCAGTGACAAGTATAAAGTTTTTTAAGAGTTTTTTTGTTAAACTCAAAATCTTTCAAATTGTTTTATACTTGTCACTCACACGTGCCCTTATAGATTAAGGATGAGTATTAATATGTTCCCCATTTGGCTTGTGACTAATCAGCACATTTTTCTCCTAGTTTTTCCAACATATTTGAATCCATTGGTGTCCAAAATATCAAAGGGTTTGAATTTTTTGATAAGGGGAGAAAATTTGATTTAAATATGAAAACTGATAAAAATGTAATTTTGTAGACTCATGTGTATACTCCATCCTCCTAGTGCTAAACATTTTTGTTTAATCAGTGCACATGTTGAGGGGGAGCATTTCTGAAAATTCAAAAACAATCAAGGTACTAAAAGCTTTGATATTTATATCATAAGTACCTGATTGAGTTTTTCAATTGGTTTTTTATGGCATGGTGAACTGTACCAAAAAGACCAACCATGTATTTAATTTTATCAGAGTTATAAGGTTGGTAAGGTTAGGTATTAGTTCCCATGATCCAGCCAGAACCAGAGGGATCTACCCAGGTACAATCCACTAGTTAGTGTAGAAGTCCTTAGGTATGACATAAAAAAGGAGTAAAAGTGAGAATAAGGGAATAGTGCTGACTGAGATGGATCTAGTACTGGAACAAACCCAACAAGGTACTAGTCATGAAGTCTCGGTAAGCACTGAAGGGGTTGAAGAATGAAAAAGAATTTTAAGGATAAAGGGTGAAAAGAAAGAAGCCCTCCATACACTTAGTCAAAAACAAGGTCAATACATCTATTGTAAGAATCACAATGATGATTGCTGACATTAAAGAAAGCCGTCATAGACCCAGTGATGCAATGCACAACCCTCCCTAGCCACTCAGAATCTCTCAAAAGATTTATGTTTCATTTCTCACAGAGAACAAACACGTTATCTATTGACTTTCTTACTCTGAGTTAGTTGATATTGAAAAGGTGGCAGTCCGCTCCAGCTTCTGATCACTAAAACTAAAACGTATAATTGAGTCTAGAGCCAAGAGATCATCAATTAATCTCATTAGAAAACTATTCCATTTTACTTGTTCTTCACATAATGTGAAAACAAGGATTATCATAAGAGTCCTACGCATTATCCTTGTGGTATTGCCAGAACATCCGAGTGATACCCAAGTATTATGGTAAAGATGGAAATCCTGCTAGAGGCAACATCAAACAAGCTCTTGGTAGGTGACTTGTGAGATCCTAAATGGATCAAACTTGTGTCAACTAGAAAGAAACGATGGTGCAATTCTACAAGAATCAAACTTGTTCCAGTATACGAATTGACGGTTAATGAACTTTGACAAAAGCTTAAAACTCTCAATGTGTTATAAAACCCCTTTTACTAAGTAACATGTCGACTAATTTTCAAATCAAATTTTCTCTTTATTGCTAACTGTTTTATTACAGGTTCATATAAAGGTGGAGATGATGTCATCCTGTTCCGGCAGAGACATGGTCATTACAGCATGCTCATACTTGACCAACACATTCAAATAAATCATGAACAAATTATTTAAGTTTTCAAGATCAAGAAAGCATGCTCATACTTGACCAGCATGCTCAAGCATATGTTTCTAAGATTCCGCAACTCTGATATCACACGTCCCTCTTGAAGTGGCAAAATATTATAGTTAAAGAACTTCAAGAACAAATTATTCAAGTTTTCAAGATCAAGAAAGGTATGAGCATGTCGGTCTGCAAGACACAAGACGGCGAAAGATCACAAGATGATGATCAGAGATTAGCTTTGGCTGATGATCTCAAGAAAACTCAAGATCACATATCAAGTACAAACATAAGCCACAAGATAAAGTCCACTACATCAAAGTACAAGATATCACATGAAGAATCAAAGACTACAAGCTAAACACAAGATCAATCAGAAGATTACTGAGCTTAAGTTAGTATTTTCTGGGGTGACCTCCCTTAGGGGGAGATTGTTAGATATTAGAAAAAGACTCGGTCACCCTGTGTATTTTACCGTTTATCATAGCTCGTAGTCAATAGTTAATCGTATGACATTCAGTATTGGGCTGGGTAATTAAACCCAATGTGTAAGCCCATGCCAAGGCCTATGGGCCAGTTTGTAAGACACTATTTAAGCCTCTTCCATGCCATGGAAGAGGTGGTTAGTCATTTCATTATACAAGTTACATTTTCTCTTACTAGAAAGCTTTTACTCCTACTTTCTCTCTCTAGATTCGGCTAACCCATCTATCTTGCATTGTGTTATGATGTCTAATATCCTACATATAAGTTATTAGAATTGAAAAACAACATATCACAATATGTGTCAATGCATAAACAAGTAAAATACATTTATTCAAATACTTATTTAATTATGGTATTTAACATTGATAAGAATAATAATTTTAGAAAAGCATATTTGTTTAAAAAATAAAATATGTCTCTTTTGAATCATTTATCATTAAAGAATCA
>BQNB010078730.1:0-30463 GCA_026074375.1 Tanacetum coccineum | reverse complement strand
ATATATATATATATATATATATATATATATATATATATATATATATATATATATATATATATATATATACTGTATATATATAAAGGATTAAATTTGTAAAAATATATAAATCAAGGGTATATATTGCCATTTTTGCATACTTAAAAATATAAAGTGTAATATTTTTATATAAATTATAAAAAAATATATAAATATTATAAAACTTAATTTTATTAAAACCCGACACATTTATCGTTATTAATCATCGATCGACGCAATATAAATCACTTATATTATATATTTAACGTAATTTATCATCCACTAGCTTTTAAAGAAACTTAAAATCTTATCGTATCACGTTGCTAGGGAATTTCATGTGAGGGGTTTCATTTGAGTATACGTTTTGACGAGTTTGCTGGATTTACGATTTAAAGTGTCCTGGCTCCTCAAACGTTTACTACATGACCTCTGAATTATGATGGCCCGAACAGTGATACAATATTTCCATAAATTAATAAATCAAAAGTAATACGTTAAACTTTATAAAGTTTTAAAACATAAACCATCACACTAAGACTTGACATATTACCTCAGGTTGCATGACGAAGCCGTTATTTTTACTTGATATACTTTTACCATCAATCAGATTTCCCTGTACTATTAAGGTAAGTTCATAACCTCACATTTAACTCTTTTAAATGTTTTATAAACCCGCGATGGGGATACGTGCTATAAATCATGAATACAAGTGTTTTTTAAATGTATGCTATCCTGATATGTTATTGCATCTGTTGTTTAAGTCCCTTTTATGCCAAAAGACCATCACCATCATAGACCATTAATCACTTGCGAGTGAACGCGAATATTGTTGATAGGCCTATTGGGATTGACGAATCCCGTTTGTGTTAGCCAAATAGGTAACCAAACACACTATATTTGAAACTCATAGGTATACGAAATTTACCTACACGGGGGCAATTATCATTATATATATCATTATTGATATATACACAAGTCAATTTGAGTGCCATAAGCTTAGACGCAATGAAACTATTTTCTATAATATTTGTACCCATTGCAATTATTACACTTATGGGTGTATAACAATGTAACCCACTATTGAACTTGTATTCAAACTGTTTAACATAAACCTATGAATTTCTCTCAACCTTTGTGTTGACTTTTTAGTATGTTTATCTCAGGTAACTGAGCATCTTATGGCACGGAGTGGCACGGACTCGAAGATGGCTAAACTGTTATCATTCAAACTTTATGTTTTCATGTAGATTTTGGGACCTCTATTTGTAAAAACTCTGATGAAATAATGAATGATAACTTATCTTTTCAAAACGTCTCTTTTGAGTCGTTTTCTATGATTATGACTGTTGTACTATGAAATAATACCTCAGATTAGCTTCCGTTGCTATATGTCAAAAATGGGGGTGTTATATTTATAGCTTAATAATGATCCGGAGAGAGATATCCTTTTTCTTGAAAATTTATTAAAGGATGAACCTTTAGAGGCAAATAAGTCAGAAATCAATCCTCTTATTAGGGAACCACCGAATACCTTTTTAATGGGGGACAAGAAAATCGAACTTAATTCTCATGAGGATATTGATGACCTTGTTCCAATACCAAGGATATCCGAGAAACCCTTGGATTCTCTTGATTGTATTTCCAAAACATTCGAAATGACTATCACAGATCCTTTGTTTGACTTTGATTCTGAATTTACTTTAAATTCAGACAATCTAATCTTTTGTATTCACAATGAGGAGAGTGACGAGTCCGAAACAAAGACAATAATGGATGAGGTGCAAAGTCATCGCCCACAAAGTACCGTACAAATCCCACCTCCGTATGAAAAGATAAATTTTGATTTAACCATGCCTAAACCAATCCTTACATTCCCACATTTTTGTTATGGCATTTTCGGTTCTCATCATGTTTTTGACATACTTGGCCCGAGACTACCATTTTATTTATCATACAATTTTGGCCTTGTCTTTTCTAAGGATTACCTCAAAATTTTCTCATTAAATATATTCCTTCTAGGAGATGAAAATGAAGTATTTGATCCTCGAATTATCGTTGTTTACGTCGCATCAAAAGTTTGAAAGAGTTCCACCAAAGATTAAATTGTCCTACCCTTTTGCTTTAATGAAAATTTAATTTTGGGCGAGTCAAGCTAGCGACTCATTAAAAAAATAAGCGCTTCTCGGGAGGCAACCCGTGTTCTCTTTCTCTTTCTATTTTCTTAGTAGTGTAGTAATATATTAGTTTTGTAGTAGTAATATTATAAGTGTGGGGGTGTGCTTCTATCCTTGTTGTGTTTCGTGGTTTTCTGTTTTTGCTTGCAGGATTCCCTTTGATCTTGAAGACCTTCGTGCTTGTTTTCAATCCTCCAATCACGCGGTCTCTGATCATCTTCATGTTTATATCCTAGGAATCCTTAATCCTGATAATATATATATATATCTGATTTTATTTCTCCTTTCACACTTGGAATTTTTTTCATTTGCCTTTTTCGTTCCTAAGTGTGGGGGTAAAACCCGATATTTTTGAACATTAAGGCCAATGTTCCATTCTAAGTGTGGGGGGATTTTTGCCGAAATATGATCTTACCTGTTCCTTTGTTCATTCCCCGCAACCCCGGTTATAAACCAAATTTTTGCTTAATTTTTATATATATATAACAATAATGATGATAAAAAATAAAAAAAATTGATGATAAAAAAAATTGATGATAAGAAAATAAAAAAATATAAAAATGTTAGTAATAAGTAGGCCCGTAGAACTAGGGATATTTTTGACTTGACTGAGTTTTGCACTCTAGCTTTCCCTTTAGCTTTCGAGACTAAGCGTTTTCTTAAAATTTTGCAAAGAACGAAAAATAATAGAGTTAAATATAAGTTAGATGCTAAGCGTGGAGTAGTTGGATCTCTTTAGAGTTCATAGAGGTTAATTGTGGCTTTTTGCTCCCACCAACTTAATAAACGTTATAGAATTGTTAAATAAATAAAGTTACTTTGGTTTTTGCTATTCTTAGTTTAAATCTCTTCGTAGAGATTCCTTCTGGTGACAGTAAGATACACATCGAGGTTCTGTCAGTGTTGTGGGGAAATAGGCTACCGGGTCTTGTCGGTTAGGACGCTCGATGTCTCGGTAGTTAAAAGACCACAGGACTTGAAATTTGGCTAAAATAATAATAATGTAATAAACCGAAGCCGAAATAAGACCACTGTTTCTTGTCGGTTAGGACGCCCGATGTTGCAGTCGTTTAAAGGGTAGAGGTAACTATAACAACCGACAATTTTTGGAATTTTAAATGACTATGCGACCCTTTGACTTTTCGGGTCCGACTTGACTTTTTGACTTTTGATCTTTTATTGTCACATAAAAACGATTACCGCGTAACCGGTAATTTTTCAGAACATATTTAAATAACAAATCATATTTATTATTACATATCTCTCGGGTGCAAATTTATATTTTAACTTATTTGACTTGAAAACAAGAAGATATATGTTATTCCTAAGTTGACTTATCAAAAACGACCCGCTAAATCACGTTTTCACGACTCGGACTCAAAAGCAATTTGATGTAAAACGACATTCCGGACAACTTTTTAGTTTTGCCCGAGACCCGAAAACAAGCAGAAAATGACCGAAATACCCGTGCAAAATTTTAGAAACGTGAACAACGCGTAACGACACAAAAATAATTAAATTATATTTAATTATCACTTTTTATTAAATAAAAATATTTAATAAATTATTTATCATATTATTCAGAAACGTTTGTTAAAAACGCAAATGTTCGAGTCAAAGTTGTATTGTTACGAACAAAGCTTACCCGAGACACCCAATGACTACCAAATAAATAGTAAACATTTTATATAAATGTTATAAAACATTTATGAAAACTAGTCATGTAAATACTCGTTTTCGTGGGAAAAATTATTTGGAACGCAATGGCGCAAGTTTAGTGTTTTGAATCATCCGTTAACTAGCCTAAACGAGTCCCGAACCATTATTTAACGAAAATTTCACTATTGATCCCTGTGGTAATATTTACAACAATTAACCCTAGTCTATTTTGGGTTTGTCACATTTTTTTCTAACTTTCTAGTATATATAGATTTGGTATTAGGGTTTCATTCATTTTGCCATAACCCTAGCCCCCATTTTCCTCCTCCCCATATCCGGCCACCTCCGACTAGATTCCGGCAGCCACCACGCCACACCACACCATCGCTGCCACCCTCTCCACTTCATCACCCACACGCCACAGCAACACCAACATCACCACCACGTCAACATCATCATCAGCCGCCATCCCACGCCACCTCCACCCCACCGATCCACCAACCACCAACACCTCCAACAGCCGCCAAGACCACTACAAGGGTGCGTTCGGTTTTAAACCACCAACAAGGGTGCGTTCGGTTTTAAACCACCAACAAGGGTGCGTTCGGTTTTAAACCACCACAAAGGGTGCGTTCAGTTTTTCAAGCACCAAGGGTGCGTTGCGTTTTCTCAGCCCGAAAAGGGTGCGTTTAGCAGTCACCACCACCACATGGGTGCGTTTGGCAGTCACCACCACCACCACAAGGGTGTGTTTGTTTATATGGTTAACACCATAAGGGTGCGTTTGGCAGTCACCACCAGCCACCACCTATGGGTGCGTTTGGTTTAACCAAAACCACATAGGGTGCATTGGGTTTTTCTCCCCAAAAAGGGTGCGTTTTGGTCTAGCTGAAAAACCACAACAAGGGTGTGTTGGGTTTTAAAATCGAATAGGGTGCGTTTGGGTTAAGATAAGCACCGAAGGGAGCGTTTGGGTTAACATAAACACCAAAAGGGTGCGTTTGTTTTTTTAGAACCGCACACGGGGTGCGTTTAGTTGTTAATTTAACAGCAGCGGGTGTTTTTGGGTGAGCATAAAACCGTAAGGGTGAGTTTGGGTTAACAGAAAAACCATAGGGAGCGTTTGGTTTAGCAGTTTCACTGCTAAGGGAGCGTTTGGTTTAGCAGTTTCACTATAAGGGTGCGTTTGGTTTAGCAGTTTCACTATAAGGGTGCGTTTGGTTTAGCAGTTTCACTATAAGGGTGCGTTTAGTTTAGCAGTTTCACCATAAAGGTGCGTTTGGGTTAACAGAAACACTGAAAGGGTGCGTTTGGGTTAACAGATTAACCACAAGGGTGCGTTTGGTTTATATAAATCGACTAATAAATATATCGTAAGATTTTATAAATATAAAACCGGATCTAATGGTGGTTTAATGGTTAAATAAATGTGCTATTTATTGTTTTGTTTAGTTCGATATATATTGAAACACGCGTATTTGCAACACGGATTGATTAAGGTGGAAAAAGCATTGAGTTTTGTAAAAATGGGAAGCGTCTTACAAACGAATAGGCCATGCCGAAATTTCTATAAATCTTTATACTTAGTATGTTTCGTGTAAAACTTTTATTATCTTGGAAACCCGATAAAAAGGATTAAGTTATATAGTTTTAAGATTATTAAATTGTAAATTATACAATAAACCGGTAAATAAACGAAAACTACACTTTTGTGAATGAGACAACTAGTTTAACTAAGACCCGTCGAGGAAATGAAATACTAAATTATAAAATATTATTTTATAATTCCCGATTAATAGACAAAGTAAAAACTTTAAAACGTGTGTTTACTTTTATACAAGAACTGTTATTAATTAAGTTGGTGATCTTTCGAACACGTGTCGAAATGTATTGTTTTAATTATTTTTCTCACGTCTCTTATATAATACTTTCCCTATATATAATACATGCCGTGTATTATATACATTTTGAATTATTCTTTCGGTTGTTTACCTTTGTTACATAATTCACGATATGAATTATATACTTGTTCAATTTTTCATATGTAATATATACGATATATATTACATGCTTTACGTTTACTTTTCGATTTATTTTATTTAACCCACCACCAAACTCTTGCAACTTGAAACCTAAATCCTTTATCAACGTGTCGCGTTGATGTGACTACCCATCGGAAAACCCAAATACATTATCCTAGGCTAGTGGGTCATAGCCGTTAAGATAAACCGTAACTTCCTGGTCGAGCAGTTTCGGTTTTCATGTTATGCTTAATATGTGCAATTCTGCCGATCGTTCTTCTACATCAAGGTGAGTTTATAGCCCCATATTTTACTTGTTTTACCTATATTTTTTGGGTGAGAACATGCTTGTTTGCAAATGTATTTACATGGTTGATTACAAATTGATTTACACACCTCATTTTACATGTCGCTATGAGATACATTACATGACTTCATTTTGGTCACAATTACATACGTTACTTATGAAATTTATTACCGGGATTTAGCTTAAAGCGGATTAACGATAACTACAAGTAACATGGTCCAGGTGTTCTTGGAAAGGACACCTGTGAGGGGTACATATTCATTACTGCCCGGGTGTTCTTGGAGGGGACACATGCGAGGGGTACATATTCATTACTGCCCGAGTGTTATTGGAGGGGAAACCTGCGATTGGTACATATGGTTTTCATTACTGCCCGGATGTTCTTGGAGGGGACACCTACGATGGGTAACATAGTGCTTCGGTAACACTATAAATATATAATATAAGGGATAAGAATAAAAAATCTCTCAATGTAGTAAACCGGGAGTATGATTCCTGGGTCGTTTTCCCTAACGAGGAATGCAATTAAAAGTCGAGAGTCATTTTGATAATTGATACTTGAATGCAACAAGATTATGATTGGATTTCTAAATCTACGGGAAAATTCATGCAAACATTTAAAAACAATTAAGGGAAAACAAATTTTAACTAAAAACGTTAACGGGAATTCAATAAAACGTGACAAATAAGCAAGCATACTAAAATTAAATCCTAAATAATTTTTTAAACTTTTTCTAATCCTATTTGACTATTTGAAAGGAAAACCCTAAGGAAATTCTAAAACGGGAGGGTTTAAATCTTAAAAATGAAGAAAACGAGAACGGGAACGAAATCTCGTTCTTTAAAAAGTGAACTTTCAAAATATTAACCCTACGAAAGTAAATTTCAAACATAAGCCTAAAATACGATAAAAGAAAATTTTATAAAAAAGAATTTTATTTTTTTGATTATTTTTCTATTTTTTATAATTTTTTAAAGTTTCAAACAAAATTAAATGATTAAAAATACAAAACTTACTCTAAAAATTCTAGGAAAATTTCTAAAAGTGTATTAAAGTAAGACTGATTTAATAAAAATGCTAACTAAAAATTAGCTCGGGAAATAAGTCTTAAAAGCTGAAAAATAAGCTACGGCTTATATTTTTAAAAGGAAAAAGAAAATGTGTATAAAAGAAAACTAAGGGGAAGTTTGTTTGAAAAAGACCCAAGGGCGCAGTTGGAAAGTGTGTGTGTAGTGTGAGACGTGTGTGTGCAAAGCTAGAGGACACAGGTTCGAATCCTGCCTCTAGCTTTTTGCTATTTTTTTTTTCAAAACTTTTTGAACAAAGTTGTAAAACAAATAAGAATAAGCAAATCTTATAAAAGAGACTTTTTGTAAAAGCTAGAAAATAAGCTAGAAAATGGGCTAAAAACAGACAGAAAACAATAAACTACTTTTTTGGACCTTTTTCAAAACTTAAGAAACTTAAAAACTGAAATAAGCTAAACTATGGCTAACTAAGCTATCCCTATCTTAAAACTACCCTATTAAGCTAAACTGAGCTATAAATGAGCTAAGTGGATAAGCCATAAGCTGAATTATCAAATAAGCAATTTATTGAAAACTAAAATCCAAACAGACAACTTAGCTACTTTTGAGCTTAATTTTAAGCAGGTAAAAGGAACCTTATGGCAAAGAGACTTATATTTCTAGAAAGCTTATCCAAAAGACTACTCAAATCCGCTTTTGAAACATAGTTTGAAAATCAAGAGAACAAGGAAAAAGCTTGTTGAAAACTGCTTAAAGACTCAGCATATACTGAATTCACTTTTTATTATGAAAAGACAAATTGCTGAATTTGAGCTTAAAACATATAGCTTAATGAACTTTTAAAAATAAAATAAGCTGAAATATATCTACTATTACCTAAAATCTACTTGTGAACAAAATTTGAAATTCTAAAAACTATTTTTACCTGCTGATTTTTAAGTTAGAAAATGGCTATTTGTCTATTTTCTCTACTGATGCAATTGACCACTATACTAACCAAAACTTAAAGCCATTAAGTGCAGGCCTACAAACTTGATTTGAATATCATTTGAACACCTGAATAAAAGCAAAATGAGGTAACTAAATCAACTAGAACAAATTTAAGCTAAATGAATCTAATAAGCTGAACTAATGATCACAGATTCTAAAAGCTACTAACTAATCTTTTAAAAAACTTAATTAAACCTATCAAAGACCTTAGATCTTAACTTTATAAACTTGAATTTGATGTTTAAAGTTAATCTAAAGAACCAAAAGGATCCTGACAGTATTAACTTATGTTAATACTGTCTTGAGCCAAACACCCCTTTAGAAATTTTAAAATCATTTTCAGCTTATAAATTTGAGAAATAAGAATCAAACTTCAAATACCAGATAGTGCAGAGCTTTTAACAGACCTAATGAACTATTTTCAATAATCAAATAAGCTAAAATGAAAAGCTACAGGCTAATGCTATATTTTTGGTTTTTTCACTGTTTTATGACTAATTTTTGCAAACTAAAGATTTATACTAAAAATTAAACTAGATAAACATCAAATAACTAACATAAGCAGAATTAAGCAAATCTAAACTAAAATAAGCAAATAATAAGCAATGATAAGCTGAAATTCAAAATTAAGCTATTAAAAGGAATTGAGAACTTACAAGAGCCTTTGCTCTAAACAAGGCTTAAAAAGATAAATTGCTGAATTTGAGCTTAAAACAGATAGCTTAATGAACTTTTAAAAGCAAAATAAGCTGAAATAGATCTACTATTACCTAAAATCTACTTGTGAACAAAATTTGAAATTCTAAAAACTATTTTTACCTGCTGATTTTTAAGTTAGAAAATGGTTATTTGTCTATTTTCTCTACTGATGCAATTGACCACTATACTAACCAAAACTTAAAGCCATTAAGTGCAGGCCTACAAACTAGATTTGAATATTATTTAAACACCTGAATAAAAGCAAAATGAGGTAACTAAATCAACTAGAACAAATTTAAGCTAAATTAATCTAATAAGCTGAACTAATGATCATAGATTCTAAAAGCTACTAACTAATCTTTTAAAAAACCTAATTAAACCTATCAAAGACCTTAGATCTTAACTTTATAAACTTGAATTTGATGTTTAAAGTTAATCTAAAGAACCAAAAGGATCCAGACAATATTAACTTATGTTAATAATGTCTTGAGCCAAACACCCCTTTAGAAATTTTAAAATCATTTTCAGCTTATAAATTTGAGAAATAAGAATCAAACTTCAAATACCACCACGTCAACATCATCATCAGCCGCCATCCCACGCCACCTCCACCCCACCGATCCACCAACCACCAACACCTCCAACAGCAGCCAAGACCACCACAAGGGTGCGTTCGGTTTTAAACCACCAACAAGGGTGCGTTCGGTTTTAAACCACCAACAAGGGTGCATTCGGTTTTAAACCACCACCAAGGGTGCATTCAGTTTTTCAAGCACTAAGGGTACGTTTCATTTTCTCACCCCGAAAAGGGTACGTTTGGTAGTCACCACCACCACAAGGGTGCGTTTGGCAGTCACCACCACCACAAGGGTGTGTTTGTTTATATGGTTAACACCATAAGGGTGCGTTTGGTTTAACCAAAACCACATAGGGTGCATTGGGTTTTTCTCCCCACAAAGGGTGCGTTTTGGTCTAGCTGAAAAACCACAACAAGGGTGTGTTGGGTTTTAAAATCAAATAGGGTACGTTTGGGTTAAGATAAGCACCAAAGGGTGTGTTTGGGTTAACATAAACACCGAAAGGGTGCGTTTGTTTTTTAGAACCGCACACGAGTGCGTTTGGTTGTTAATTTAACAGCAAGGGGTGTGTTTGGGTGAGCAGAAAACCGTAAGGGTGCGTTTAGCTTAACAGAAAAACCATAGGGAGAGTTTGGTTTAGCAGTTTCACTGCTAATGGAGCGTTTGGTTTAGCAGTTTCACTGTTAAGGGTGCGTTTGGTTTAGCAGTTTCACTATAAGGGTGCGTTTGGTTTAGCAGTTTCACCATAAGGGTGCGTTTGGGTTAACAAAAACTCTGAAAGGGTGCGTTTGGGTTAACAGATTAACCATAAGGGTGCGTTTGGTTTATATAAATCGACTAATAAATATATCGTAAGATTTTATAAATATAAAACCAAATCTAATGGTGGTTTAATGGTTATATAAATGTGTTATTTATTATTTTGTTTAGTTCGATATATATTGTAACACGCGTATTTGCAACACGGATTGATTAAGGAGGAAAAAGCATTGAGTTTTGTAAAAATGGGAAGCGTCTTACAAACGAATAGGCCATGCCGAAATTTCTATAAATCTCTATACTTAGTATGTTTCGTGTAAAACTTTTATTATCTTGGAAACCCGATAAAAAGGATTAAGTTATATAGTTTTAAGATTATTAAATTGTAAATTATACAATAAACTGGTAAATAAAAGAAAACTACACTTTTGTGAATGAGACAACTAGTTTAACTAAGACCCGTCGAGGAAACGAAATACTAAATTATAAAATATTATTTTATAATTCCCGATTAATAGACAAAGTAAAAACTTTAAAACGCGTGTTTACTTTTATACAAGAACTGTTATTAATTAAGTTGGTGATCTTTCAAACACGTGTCGAAATGTGTTGTTTTAATTATTTTTCTCACGTCTCCTATATAATACTTTCCCTATATATAATACATGCCGTGTATTATATACATTTTGAATTATTCTTTCAGTTGTTTGCCTTTGTTACATAATTCACGATATGAATTATATACTTGTTCAATTTTTCATATGTAATATATACGAAATATATTACATGCTTTGCGTTTACTTTTCGATTTATTTTATTTAACCAACCACCAAACTATTACAACTTGAAACCTAAATCTTTTATCAACGTGTCGCGTTGATGTGACTATCCATCGGAAAACCCAAATACATTATCCTAAGCTAGTGGGTCATAACCCTTAAGATAAACTGCAACTTCTTGGTCGAGCCGTTTCGGTTTCCGTTCGTGTTATGCTTAAAATGTGCATTTCTGCCAATCGTTCTTCTATATCGAGGTGAGTTTATAGCCCCTCTTTTAATTGTTTTACATTTACTTTACAAATCTCGGGGGAGAATACATGCTCGTTACAACTTGCTTACATATTTATTTACAATCTCTTTTACATACTTGATTTCGTAACTTGGTTACATACACGTTTACAAAATTGTTTACATACTCATTACAAACTTGGTTACTTGATTTATATCACACTCTTTCTACTTATGGATTTAAGTATTTAAAGTTGCAGCCTTCAAAAAGGTCGAGGAAATTTCTGAGGTCAAAATAAGACTACTGGCTCTGTCGGTTAGGACGCCCGATGTGTCAGTTGTTTAAAGGACCGAAGGCTAATATTGTTGCATTATAATAATAATAATAATAATAATAATAATAATAATAATAATAATAATAATAATAATAATAAAGCTAAATTTCGACTCTAGGGTTATCTAAATAAAGCTTCCGTCTCTGGACTCGTAGTTGAGTTGTTTTGAATGAAATAAAAAGGATAACCCCTAAATCAAGTGAAATTAAACCCTTGATGTGGACTTTATTCTCACCATATCGTCTCTTTAGAAAAGGATTTCAAACTAATTATGGTCTAAACCGGGCACCTTTATGATAATAAGGCCATAATTTATTTGTCAATAATAATAATAATAAAATTCTTAGAGGGTTTAGGAATAAGGGAGCGAAAAGTGGCTAGTGCGTACACAATTAGCATTTATGAGTAGTGCTAGCATCTAATCTTATATTTGGCTGTGATTTCGTTTTAAGCTTAGTTGGGGATTGTGAAAAGTCGAGGATAACAAACTCCTATTTTTAAAGCCTATTAGATAAATTTATCTTAATCTTTTTCTTTTATTTTAATAAGTGGTCAAAATGGGGACGTTTTTAAAATGAGTGATTTTTGAACCTTTTAATGGACCTTTTCTGTTCTTGTTTGATGTGAGGGGTCATAAGTTAAAGGGGGATGTAATTATTTATTTCAGGACGTGTTTTATTTACATTGCGTGTAGGACTAGCAATGGCTTAGTGTGGGGGAATTTGATGTGTGTTAAAACACACATCATTTATATCCCGGAAAACACATTAAAACGGACTAAAAATACTAAAATATGGATAATTATCTTGCAAATATGTTTGTTTGGTATTTTTATGTCTTGCAGGTACTAAGGATTGAAAACGGAGCAAAAACGTGAATTATCGGGCTCGATTTGATCAAGTTTAATTATTATTCAAAGCCAAGACGAAGTCATAAAATTTCCTGAGCATGCCATTAGAAAGAGCACGAGATTTCGAGTCTAACGGTGCCTTCATTGCTTATTGAAAAAATAATCATAAATCGGCCCAATACATTCTATTATTGAAAAAAATGAGATGAGAATTCTTTACTCAAACCTCACGTGCCCTCTAAATTAATTCCCAACCCTCACATGACTCCCCACTAACTTTTCCTTAGCAAATCAAACGATGACACGTGGCTGGGTAATTTGTCAAATATCCTTTAGGTGAAAATTTTTTCCAACTGACGCGTATACTTGGACACATGGCGTTCTATAATTGGTGGATCCAAGATGATTTTCGCTGGTATATCTGACTCATACGAGGATAAGGGCAATCATTGGCTGCTTTAAATAAATGAGATATGAAGAATTTTACAAACGTACCCATGGACTTTGGCTATTTAAAGAAGGCAGCAGCTCACTTTTGGATTGATTAGTTCTAGTAAGATTTTAGGATAAAAAATTTAGCTTATTAGTTTAGGAGTAGGTTTAGCTTATTTTTAGTTTTAGGATTATTGTAAAAGTTGTTTTTAGCTTATTTCAGCTTATTGCGTTGTGTACTCAAAGCTTATTTTTGAAATATAGATGATGTTTATTTGCTTATTGGTTTGACTTACTACTTGTTCTTTCCTTTTTCTATGTGGCTTATTCTTCTAGATAAGCTTCTCTTGTAAGCATTATTTCTATAGCTTATTTTCAGTTTCGTGTAAGCTTTTTCAATAGCTTATTCATTTTGGCGTGAGCTTATATGTTTTGCAAAAGAGGTTATCGGTTTAGTTTATTGCTTGTTAAGATTGCGATCTAGTGTTTGAGCTTATTTCAGTTTCGTTTTGGCTTATTGTTGATGTATTAGTTTAGCTTATCCGTTCGATTAATGGTTAGTAGTTTAGATCTCGCTAACTTATTAGATCTCTATTAAGATTTGTGAAAATTTGGTACTTTTACCTTGTGTATGTTTAATAAGCTCAAAATTCTCATCCGGCTTCTAGTTATGTTTTAAGTGCTTATTTCCTGTTTCGTATTCTTAATCTGTAGCTTATTGAATTGTTGTTCATATATTTAGTTTAGATCTCGGTTATTGAAGGTATTGCGAAGTTCTTAATTGTTTGTGATCAAAATAAGCTATTTAGTGAAGTGGCTTGTTGTTATTAAGGCATAGTTAGTTAGCTTCTTGTGAAATCGTAGCTTATTCGGGTTTAGTTTGATTAGATTGATAGTATAACAAGTTCACTGGTTCAATTTTCCATCTAAATTACCTATGTTTTGGTTGGGCCACGTTTGGTTTATTGTTTGGGCCACGTTTGGTTAGTAGGCTAGGATTAGCTATTAGATTAGTTTGGATTACTTTAGGCCTATTGTTTATTAGAAACAGATTTATGAAAATTGCAATTTGAATTGTAAACTGTTTTTATGTTAACAGTTTGTTTGTGTTTGTGTTGCTTTTGATACCGGTCAATTCATGAGGCATGGAGCTTAAGGTTTTAATAAGCTAGAAAGAATTTGATTATTTTCTTTAGCTTATTAAATCGGGTGGTTATCGTTTATTGGTAGCTCTTTAATTCGGTCCCATTTTATATCCCTTTTCAATTCACTAGTGTAGACTTAGTATAAAATGTTTAGCTTTGCTTATTTGATCGTTTTGCTTGGTGAGTAGTTTACTTTTATGCTTGTTAAGTAAATTTGTGTTTAGTGAATTAAGTGTGGAGTTTAATAAGTGATTAGTGATTAATAGTTTGCAAAAAATTATTTAGTTTAGTGTTTTATTTTATCGAACAGGCAAAAGCCGTAAGATTAAGTAGGCATTAAATTAGTAATTAATTTCTTGATAAAAAGTCGTTTTCAATATTAAGCCAACGTTTTGAGGAATCGATTTATTAGACGGAAATTAGTTCATCATTAAGATCTAAAATTTCACACCTAAGAATATATTCACTTTTACTTGACAAACATATTTTTCTTTATATATCTTTCATCTTATTAGCTTGCTTGTTATTTAGTATAATCTAGTTTAGTATTATTTTTTATTTAGTTTTAATCAAAAACCAAAAATTAAAAGATATTTAAGCATTAAATTTAGAACATTTTCATGATTTTCAAATCCATCTCTCATTGGGACATGACATCCGGAGGATCTATTATTACTTTTCCTCAAGTAATTTTTATCCGAGGTGATTACTTATATTATATTACTCGACTAGTCGTTCGTGACGAATCAATACCATTCGGGCATGGGAGTTTTGATGTGATTATAGGTATGGATTGGTTGTCTACTCATAAGGCTGAAATGATTTGTCATGAGAAAGTAGTGAAGATACCACTGCTAGATGGCAAGGTGCTTAGAGTATTAGGAGAAAGACTGGAAGAGAATGCGAGACTTTTGATGAGTGCTAAGGCTAGCAATAAGAAACAAGAAGAGATTGTTGTGGCTAGAGATTTTCCCGAGGTATTTCTGGATGATTTATCAGGATTGCCACCTCTCCGGGAGATTGAGTTTCGGTTGAGTAAATCCCTGGAGCTGTACCGATTGCAAAGTCTCCCTATCGTTTGGCACCTTCTGAATTGGAGGAGTTATCGGGACAACTCAAGGAACTCTAAGACAAAGGTTTCATTCGACCAACCTCATCGCCTTGGGGAGCACCGATTTTGTTTATGAAAAAGAAAGATGGTTCTTTTAGGATGTGTATTGACTATAGAGAATTAAACAAGTTGACTGTTAAGAATCGTTATCTGCTTCCTAGGATTGATGATCTATTTGACCAACTGCAAGGGTCGCAGTTTTTCTCAAAGATAGATCTTAGGTCTGGATACCATCAACTGAGAGTGCATGAGGATGACATTCCAAAGACTGCGTTTAGAACTCGTTATGGACATTTCGAGTTCACAGTAATGCCCTTTGGTCTGACTAACGCACCAGCGGTATTCATGGATTTGATGAATAGAGTTTGTAGGCCTTATCTTGATAAGTTTGTGATAGTGTTTATAGACGATATCTTAATCTACTCTAAGACTCAAGAGGAGCATGTAGAACACTTAAGGTTAGTCTTGGAACTGCTCAAGAAGGAGAAACTGTATGCTAAGTTTTCTAAGTGTGAATTCTGGCTAAGAGAAGTGCAGTTTCTTGGGCATGTGATAAATGGTAATGGGATTCATGTAGACCCTAGTAAGATTGAAACTGTTAAGAATTGGAAAGCCCCTAGAACTCCGTCTAAGTTTGTTCATTCTTAAGATTGGCTGGATATTATCGTAGGTTCAATAAGAACTTTTCTAAGATAGCTAAGCCTCTTACTATCTTGACTCAAAAGTGTAAGACTTTCGATTGGGGTGAGGAACATGAGTTGGCATTTCAAACTTTGAAGGATAAGTTATGTAATGCGCCTGTTCTAGCTCTCCCTGATAGACCGGAAGACTTTGTGGTATATTATGATGCGTCCGGGTTAGGACTAGGCTGCGTGTTAAAGCAAAGATGTAAAGTGATAGCATATGCATCTAGGCAGTTAAAGATTCATGAAAAGAATTATACGACCCATAATTTGGAACTGGGAGCAATTGTTTTTGCCCTTATGATTTGGAGACATTATTTGTATGGGACAAAGAGTGTCATCTATACGGATCATAAAAGTCTTCAGCATATCTTTAGTCAGAAAGAGTTGAATATGCGACAGCGTCGCTGGATAGAGTTGTTTAGTGATTATGACTGTAAGATTCGCTACCATCCTAGTAAGGCGAATGTAGTGGTTGATGCCCTAAGTAGGAAGGAAAGAGTTAAACCTTAAAGAGTTAAAGCTATGGATATGACCCTTCAGTCGAGTATCAAGGATAAGATACTAGGGCTCAGAAGGAGGCTATAGATGAGTCTGCCAAATTGTAGAAAGGTTTGGATGAGATGATAGAACAGAGAAGTGATGGGACTTTGTATTACCTGAATCGAAGGGTGATATGAGAACCCTGATAATAGACGAAGCCCATAAGTCGAAGTACTTTGTACACCCAGGAGCTGATAAGGTATATTATGACCTTAGAAATAGGTATTGGTGGTCGGGTATGAAGAAGGACATAGCTGTGTATGTTAGTAAGTGTTTGGCTTGTTTGAAGGTTAAGGCTGAGCATCAAAGGCCATCTAGCTTGCTCCATCAACCTGAGATTCCTGAATGTAAATGGGAAAGGATAGCTATGGATTTTGTGGCTAAGTTACCTAGGACTAGTAGTGGGCATGACATAATCTAGGTCATTGTTGACCGATTGACTAAGTCTGCTCATTTTCTACCTATGCTTGAGGATTATAAGATGGATAGATTAGCTAGATTGTATTTGAATGAGATACTTGCTGGACATGGTGTGCCGATCTCGATCATATCGGATCGTGATAGTCGTTTCACATCAAGGTCTTGGCAGTCAATGCAAGAGGCATTAGGAACCCGTTTAGACACGAGTACGGCTTACCACCCTCAGAACGACAGTCAAAGTGAGCGTACTATTAAGACTTTGGAAGACATGCTTAGAGTGTGCGTCCTGGATTCAGGGGAAGTTAGGATGTTCATTTTCCATTGGTTGAGTTTTCCTATAACAATAGTTATCATTCTAGTGTGAGATGCGTTCCGTTTGAGGCATTGTATGGTAGAAAGTGTCGTTCGTCAATTATGTGGGCTGAGGTTGGAGAAGGTCAGTTGATCGGACCTGAGTTACTGCAAGAGACTACTAAGAAGATCTCGCAGATTAAGGATAGACTTAAGGCTGCGCGTGATTATCAGAAAAGTTATGCTTATAAGAGGAGGAAGCCTCTAGAGTTTAGTGTAGGTGACTATGTTTTGCTCAAAGTGTCGCCTTGGAAAGGTGTGGTACACTTTGGGAAGAAAGGGAAACTAACACCTAGATTTGTTGGACCTTTTGAGATTATTAAGAAAATAGGCCAAGTAGCCTACATGATAGATTTGCCTGACGAGTTAGATGGTGTTCATGACACGTTCCACGTGTCAAACCTTAAGAAGTGTTTGGCTGATCCAACACTGCAAGTGCCCTTGGATGAGATCCAAGTTGATGCCAAGTTGAATTTTATAGAAGAGCCTGTGGAAATTTTGGAAAGAGAGTTCAAGAAGCTGAAGCGTAGTAGGATTGCCATCGTCAAGGTTCGGTGGAATTCGAAACGTGATCCTGAATTCACGTGGGAACGTCAAGATCAGATGAAGCTTAAGTACCCACATTTGTTTAGTGATGATAGTAGTTGAATTTTAGGGTCAAAATTCTTTTAAGAGGTGTAGAATGTAACCTTTGCCCTTTTTGTATTCTGAATATTTCATTTTTAGTCCTTTGATTATTTGACGTTTGTCAGTTTATTCAGAAGTTGTACCGTGTTGATAGTGGTGATTTAATGAGAATTGTGGTGATTTATGGTTTATTATGAATAATAGTCCTTTTTAGAGGTTATTATTATGTTAGTTAAGTTCCGGGTGGTTGACCCGTGAATTTTCGAGAAATGCCAAAAAAACGAGTCCTAACACGTCCGTTAATGTCCAAATGAGTTTTAAAGGGTTTATAGTGTAAATATGTCATGTAAATACTCTAGGTTAATGGAAAAGTATTTTTAAGGTGAATAAAAATGTTAATTAACTTTGGAAAATACTTTGCGATCGAGTTTTATGAGTTTTAAGTGAACCTGACACGAAAAGAAAGACCCGAACCCCTCTTGGATTCCATAATCGGATGAGTAAGAGCTTGGGAGACAAGATGGCTATTTTCTAGCAAGGATCAGTACTAATATTCCTTCCACCAACATCTTCATTCATTCATCTCATTTTCAAAAAAATAAAACCTACACATAAGTGTGTGTGTCTTGTGCGTCCGAAATAAGCCACCAAACAAACACCATAAATTTCTAACTTTGATCAAGAACGTGATATTTTGGGTTGATACGAGTATTAGGGTATTCATTTAAACAACGTTTGGGTTGTCCGGTTCGCGTCGAAATCTATATTTTGAAGACTTTTCTTGTAAGTTTATAAATTTATATTTCGGTTGTCCTTTTGGGTTTATATTGATGTTAGTTGTACAAGTTGATCGTCGTAAAAAGTGAGTTTTGAAAATGAAATGAATATAAAAGGGGTGTTTGGTTGCGTCGAATAAAAAAAGAAACAAAGGGAGTTTTGTAGTTTTGATATTGTGGTCGTGATGGTTGAAAAACATATGTTGCTAGATATCTTATTTTGGATATTAGCTTGTATAGATTATTTGGGCTTATTTTTAAGCACTTTATGGCTTATTTTGAGCTTATATGCTCGCGGCTTATTTAAAAAAACACAAGGGATGTGTTTTAGGTTATTTGCTTTATATTTCGTATATTCGGGGACTATTTTTGTGACTTACGGTGTTAACCAAATATATATTGTAGCTTATTAAGCTTACTTTTAGCTTATGGATATGTTTTTGGAGCTTAAAAGCTCACGGCCATTAAGCACAAATAAGTCGTGGCTTATTTGTCGGCTTATTGTGGTCTATGTTATTTTCTACTTATTAGTATGAGCTTATGTATATAAATGAGCCTTGGTTTTGGGCTTGGATCATATTTTGGACGTATAAATACCTTAATGGACCCTTATTGGGCCTTAAAGCCCAATAAGCGATATTTAGTCGTTTTAAGAGTTTTGACGGACTTTTGAAAGTGAAATGTATTTACGAAGTGATATTGAACGTTATTTTAAGAAAAACGTTTTAGTAAACGTTAAAGGTTTAGATTTTGGAATTTTGTCGAAAAGTGTCAAAATTGTGAAAAGTGTTATGAATTAAGGTTTGAAACCTTGGAAAACGTTGTATAAACATATGGGTCATGTCGAAATTTCGTTAAAAGTTTACACTTAGAAAATTTTACTTAAGAACATGATTTTTGGTTTTAAATAATAAAATATTATTTTATTATTTTATTATTTTAATAAATTAAATAAAAGACGAAAAATATAATTCTTCTCGAAACTTCTTTAATATGCTTTTTATGAGTAAACTTTTCATTTTCAATCATTTCATGATTATATTATGGTAACTAAGGGTACCGAATGGACTTATCGAGATATATTTATAATTAATTGTTATAAATATTTACTTATATTACTTATCTTTTTTCTTTAAATAGTATAAGTATGTATTATTGAGCTATGGGATTGATATGATTGTTGGGATAAGTTGTCAACCATCACACCACTAAACTGTTATGGGTAATTGTACAACACATCTAACCTCTATGCATCAAACGTGAAGACTGTTTTGGAAATAAATGATTTAATAGGACATTAATTGGACTAGGTCATGTGCAGATGTCGTTGCATTTGCTTGTGTGATTGAGATTTGGTTGCTTAAGACTTGCTTAAGGTGAGTTTTCATAGCCCCATTTTTCTACTGTTTTTCTGTTGAGGGAAAATGATACTCAAATGTGTTTTGAACTGGTTTTTATTTGAACTGTACGAAACGTGGTTTTGTTTTTGGGACAATTATGTGCTTATGATTGCTATGTGAATATATGTGATGTAATTTTACTTGCGTGTACTGTGTTTGGCACGGCAAGGGTAATTGGCAAGGAATTGCCATGTCTATTATGATTTTACTTGCATGTACTGTGTTTGGCACGGCAAGGGTGATTGGCAAGAAATTGCCATGTCTATTGTGGTCCTGCCCTAATATAGTGCTTCAGCTGGTAGGCCCTTTAGGTGCGTAAGTTACATATTGTGTTTTCATGACTAGCGGGGTTGCTAGGGCATGGTGATCGACGAGCGGGTATGCTAGGTCGTGTTACATGATTAGCGGGGATGCTAAGTCATGGGTGATTTGCATATATTTACTGTTATATTGCACTATTGTCCACTAATTTGAGATATTGGCACAACGTTTGGGTTTAAGGTCAAACCTACGAGCTCACCAACATTATTGTTGACGTTTTCGAGTATCATTTTCAGGTGAAGTGAAAGACGAATAGTTTGGTGATATATGATAGCAGGCTTAGGAGTATCCCATGTGGATTTTTTGTGTGAAGCCATGCTTGTTTATTTGTTTGGTTCTTAGTATTTGGAAGTTTTTAGTTTAACTTTGGATTTGCACCCCTGTATGGGCATTTGGAATTGTAAGAGATTATGGATTTGGTTATGATTTGGAACATCACTCGAGGTTTTTTCAAAGTTGAAGGTCTTCGTAACACTTGAAGTTTATGCATTGTAGTTTTCTCTATATTGTATCTTGTGTTATGATTGATCATTATGTTGCACTCCTGAGTTTTCGCCATTGTCGGGGTGTGATAGTGTCGCTTATCGATTATGTGGGCAGAAGTTGGAGAAGGGCATTTAATAGGGCCTGAGTTAGTGCAAGAAACCACTGAGAAGATCTCGCAGATTAAGGATAGACTTAAGGCTGCACGTGTCGTCAGAAAAGCTATGCCAATAAAAGGAGAATACCCTTAGAGTTCAATGTATGTGAGTATGTCTTGCTGAATGTGTCGCCTTGGAAAGGTGTGGTACGCTTTGGGAAGAAGGGGAAATTAACACCTAGGTTCGTTGGACCATTTGAGATCACTAAGAGGATCGGTCCAGTGGCCTATAGGCTTAGGTTACCAAAAGAGCTGAATGGTGTTCATGACACGTTCCACGTGTCAAACCTTAAGAAATGTTTCGCTGACCCAACACTACAAGTGCCTTTGGATGAGATCCAAGTTGATGCTAAGTTGAACTTTGTGGAAGATCCTGTGGAAATTTTAAAGCGAGAGTTCAAGAAGCTTAAGCAGAGTAGAATTGCCATCGCCAAGGTTTGGTGAAATTCAAAACGTAGACCTGAATTCACGTGGGAGCGTGAAGATCAAATGAAACTTAAGTATCGCATCTTTTAGTTCTAGTAGTAGTTGAATTTCGGGTCGAAATTCTTTTTAAGGGGTGGTTAACCCAACCCTTTCCAAAGTCGATCGCACAGGTACACAACATATCCTTAAGAGTTTGAATAGTCCTCTCGCTTTGTCCGTCAGTCTGTGGATGATAGACAGAACTTATGTCCAAGTTAGTACCCAAATCTCTCTAAAGTGATCTTCAAAAATTTGATGCAAATCTAGGGTCATGATCACAAATGATTGAGACATGGATTCCATGCCTCGTGACCACTTCTCTAAGGGATCAATTTCCCTCATCGGTACAAAGATTGCAGACTTAGTGAGTCGGTCAACAATCACCCAAATGGTGTCGTAACCTTGTGACGACTTAGGAAGCTTTGTGACAAAATCCATAGTGATGTTATCCCACAAAAAAAAAAATTCCATGCCGGTATATCGGGTTGTACCAATAATCCTGATGGCCTTTGGTGTTCGGCCTTGACTTTAGCACACGTCAGACATTTGCTAACATAGGTGGCGATGTTGGCCTTTATATTAGGCCACCAATATAGCTTCGTAATGTTCCTGTACATTTTGTCAGAACCTGGATGAATAGAGTATTTTGACTTGTGGGACTCGAGCATGATCACAGTCCTCAAGTCGCCATAACATGGTAACCAACTCCTACCATTAAAGCATAGAGTTCCATCCGTACGAGGTTCTAACTTTTCTGTTCTAAATTTCTCCGGATCCTTTGAGTTTTCAACCAACATGCCTCCAACATCTCGTTCTTGATGTTCTTTGGTTTTTAGGCTTTAGTTGAGAATTCAGGATTTATTTTGGAAGGTCCAAGCTAATAGTTAATCACAAGGCTCGACTCTTAATTGGTTAACTCCGTCCTTCTGATCAAGATTAGGCACAACATTTGCATTCCGGTGATAAATACAAGATCTCACAGTCGTAATCACTGAGCAGTTCTAACCAACGACACTGCCACATATTCAGCTCCTTTTGATTAAGAATGTGTTGTAGACTTTTGTGATCCGTGAACATCGTACACTTGGTTCCGTACAAATAGTGTCTCCAGAGTTTCAGAGAAAACACTACCGATCTAAGTTCCAAATCATAAGTTGTATAGTTCTTCTCATGAATTTTTAATTGGCATGATGCATAAGAAATTACTTTCTCTCTTTGCATTAATACATCACCCAATCCCTTATGTGACGCATCGCAATAGACTACAAAATCTTCGCTTCCCTCAGGTAAAGCCAGAATTGGCGCACTGCATAACTTCTGCTTTAATAACTGGAAAGCGGCTTCCTGTTTGTCACCCTAATTGAACTTAACTCCTTTCTGAGTAAGTTTGGTCATCGAATTGGCAATCTTTGAAAATCCATCGATGAATATTCGGTAATACCCAACGAGACCTAAGAATTAGCGAATCTCTGTTGGCATCTTAGGAGATTCCTAGTCCTTTATGGATTCGATTTTGGCGGGGTCCACGTGAATGCCTTGACTATCAATCACATGGCTGAGAAATTGTACCTTAGGAATCCAAAATTCACATTTAGAGAACTTAGGCATTCAACACTTATCTTTATTAAGTATTCTAGAACTACCTTAAGATGTTCTTCATGCTCATTCTTGTTCTTAGAGTAGATAAGGATATCATCAATGAAGACAGACACAAATTTATCCAAAAATGGCTAGCACACGCGGTTCATGAGATCCATAAATACCGCGGGTGCGTTCGTCAAGCCAAATGGCATAACTTGGAAAAACTATAATGAACAAATACCGAGTTCTGTATGCAGTTTTTCAGGAATATTCTCATCTCGTACCCGAAGCTGGTTTAGTGATAACCTGATCGCAGGTCTATCTTTAGAATAAATACGAGATCCTGTATGTTGATCAAATCAATTAGTCCGATCATTGGGGTGTATATCGATTCTTCTCTGTTAAGCTTGTACAAGTCACGATAGTCGATGCACATCTTAAAACAAATCATCCTTCTTTTTGACAACAGATCGGTGTCCAGGTGTGAGGAACTGGGTCTTATAAAGCTCTTGTTAGATAGTTCTTTCAGTTGCTCCGGTAAACTCTTTCATTTCAGAAGGTGCCAATCGATAAGGTGTCCGGGCTACAGGCTGCAGCAAATGTATCTAATCAATTTGAAATTCCAATTGTCGTGTCTTTTTTAGCGGGAGGATACCGACATAGTCCTCTGGAATACGTTGGAAATCCCGAAAGTTTGGTTACGTCATTCAAGTCACTTCATTTTCTGATTGTTTTGTCTCCTTTGTAGTAACGTTTGCCAAAAATACTGGACATCCTTTTAGCATGTATTCTTGTGTTTTGGTGTACGAGATAATGTGTAGACGAGCCTCATTTCCCCGGTTTCTTCCGTCACCATGAACAATTAATGTTTCATTCCCTAAGGGATACGAACGATCTTCTCAGCACACATAATGATCGCTGCGTACTTCAAAAATACCAACCATACCCATGTATAGCGTCGAAAATCTCAACAAGTTCCAAGGGCATTAAGTCTATGTTGATGGGTGTCAGGATGTTTAATGTACACCGTAAGGATAGTGTTTAACCCAATTATTCTCTCGTCGGCTAGTTCAACGTCATAATAGTAATCTAATGCAGTCGATGTGATATCAATTTGGGAGCTAAATGCAGTAGACACAAAACTCATATCGGCACCAGTATCGAATAATATAGAAGCATAGCGGTTGTTTAGAAGGAACGTACCCGTCATGACGTTGGATTCTGGGTTTGTCCTCGCATGCCCTACTGCATACACTTTGGCTGGAGCATTGCCACCTCTAACTTGGTTAACACGGTTGTTGTTGTTCTTCAGCTATGGACATTCCCTCTTAAAATGTCCCTGAACTCCACACTCATTGCAAGTAGGCTTCTGACCCGAACCAGTGCCCCTCTGATTGTTAGCATTGTTGGCGATTGCAGTGCTCCTGCAGTCACGGGCCAGATGGCCGACTTTATTGCACTTATGGCATCTGGGAGCACATGGACCGTCGTGGTGATAATTGTATTTTGAGCATAGGGGTTTAGATCCCCCATGTTGTTTCTTTTCACCAGCCCCTGTAGTATAAGCCCTGCCAGCGTTCTGCCTCTTGTTCTATTTTTGTTGTCGTTATTGGTTCTGAGAGTTCCTTGAGGTGTCCTCAAACTTCCTTTTACTCTCTGTTTGGCGTTCAGCAAAAGTGCAGATTTTCTTATCCATTAGCTCGGTTTCGATTTCAACTGTATCTCGCATTGTCTTTGGTTTAGACGCCACTACACTCCCATGAACCATGTCGGGAAGACCACAGACATATTTTTCAATTTTATCAGATTCTTCGGGAAACATCCTCCCGCATAACAAAGCCAATTCCTGAAAGCGTTGGGTATAACCTGTCAAGTCAGTACCCTTCACCTTCAGATCCCAAATCTCTATTTCTAGTTTCTTGATTTCATTTCGAGGACAATATTTGTCAGTCATCATTTTCATGAGTGTTTTCCAAGGCATACCGTAAGCGGCATCATGACCAACTGTCTTGACATGAATGTTCCACCATGTTAAAGCAACTGAATGGAGAGTGCAAGTAGAAAACTTGACTTGATTCTCCACTGTACAATTACTGATGTAGAAAACAGACTCCATTCTTTCAAACCATTGAGATAGAATGGCAACTCCTTCTGTGCCTTTGAAGTTTAATGGTTGACATTTGAGAAAGTCAGTGTAAGTACATTCACGGGCAGTTCGTTCTGTCCTTCTAACACCCGTTCCCGAATTATGGCTGTCATCGCCATTCGTACTTCTGTTAGCATCACGTGCTACCAAAGCGGTAGTAACGCCTTGGTCAATCATTGCCTGAAGCTGGGCATTAGTGACATATGTGGTGTTGGTTGTTTCTAGGGCTGTGTTTGACCTCATGGCTCTTTTTAGTGCCATTTTCTTCAATCACAAGAAAATATAATACCCGTTAGATTTCGCAAAATCATAACCATGACATGACATATACATAATTAGTAAAATGAGATCACAACACACAGTGAAATATACAACTTAATTGAATATTACCAATGGATAAGCTAAATCGACATTCATTCATATTAAATTCGATTACAGACGTGACATAATACAACCATTCCATATATAAATTGGAAAACATACATGAATGGTTCAGATACAAAATGATCACTATGATTAGGTTACAAGATAAAATAATATATACAAACTAAAGCCTTACTAGCTGGGAGTTACCCGTAATACTTAGTATGCTGTAAAAAAATAACTAGCCATAACATGATCTATGAACTACTACCAGCCTCCTCTGGTGCATCTGGCTGTGCAGGACCTTTAGCGGGTCCCTGCTGTCTCTCGAACTCTGTCATCTGGGTCTGAAGTCTCTTCAACAGCTTTAGTGCCTCAATGAACTGTGCTTGTCTCTTGTGGTCCGCTGCCAGCAACTCTTTAATCGCCGCTTGTCTCCTGTAGTCCGCTGCCTGCAACTCTGTAATCACTGCCTACTGACCCAATACAGTAGTACGCAGTGACATAACCTCTAAACGTGTAAGATAACTAGTGTCCATGGATCATCCCCAAGCCTCTCGAGACATCCTAGACTCTTTCTCCATTAGTAAACTTGTACGAGCATGTACACGCCTATCCCTATACAGCATGTTGAGCCGACCAGCCATTAGCTGTCGCTTAGTCTGCTTATCATCCAGTCTCACGTAAATCTCATATGTATCATGTCTGACAGTAGTGACAAAGTTGGTCATCCTCCGACCTAACTCTGTCTCATCAGTCGCTGGTGCCCCTAACATGTCTACCAGCATCTCATCCCAAGTGTCGGTGATCCCATAACCGACATCTCTCTCTAGATCCCGCATAATCTCCCTGTCCATAGTGGCAACAAAACCATAGTCCGCCCTGAAACCTCCAGGAGGTCTAGCAGTGGGGGCAGACGAGCTCTCTCCTACCTCATATCTCGGACCGAGAGCGATACCTAACCTCTTCCGAAGCAGTAAAGTAACCTTGAGTCTGACTGCTCTACGGTCAGTAGAGAGTAGATGCAAAGGTGGTGATGAGTAGTAGCGGTATGGGTAAGAATTGGTGGTTATTACTGATGTGGGGTACCTGATGGTGGTGTATCTGCTCTGATGTGGGAGAGTATGATATGTGGCGGTGGTGAATGGGATGTAGATGGGGCCTCAGCTCTCAGCCGGATCATCGCAGCTCTGTAGCCCAATGGATAAGTAGGACTAACAGGTAATGGTAGAGGTGATACAGGTAGTGGTGGTGGTGAGGGAATCTGAGGTAGTGGTGACGACCATGGGAAAAGTAGTGATGGTGGTGGAGTAGGTATAGCAAGGAGTCTGGCAACCTCTGTATCAGACCAAAATGGTGTAGGTGGATCATCTTGGATCGATATCCTAGCAGTAACCCAATATGTAGGATGTGGTGGTGGTGTGGCCGCAGACTCGTCGGTCTCAAACGGCTCAGTCTCCTCTGCTGTGGGGCAGGATCATGTACAGCTGGTAAAAGCAACAGTGTAGAGTCGGCAGAGTAGGTCGCTCATTCCTCCTCCTCAATATCAACATCATTATCCTCGTCATCATCGGATGACTCATCCTTATTATTGTCATCGTCTCCTCCGTCGGTAGGATAATCAGCAGGATCTTCCTCAGGGTCCTCATCATCATCCTCCTCTGGATCCTCCTCAGGATCTGACTCAGGAACATAGCCTGGCGAATCAGCAGTGGGTGAGAGAGCAGCAGGCAGGGGCTGCTCCTCAGCTGGGAGTACCTCATCCTCTGGTGGCATAAACTCCGGGTACACCGGCTCAAGTACATATGGTACATAGACAGGTGAAGGTGGTGCCTGCTCTGGCTCCTCCGGGCCAGGCACATAGTCAGGAGATGGTGGTGCCTGAAAAGTGGCCACCATGTAGGCATATGGGTCCTCTGGCATCACAGGTGGTCCATCGACTCCCGGTGATCCGATATCTGACATCCGCTTCGGGACTGATCATTTCACTGTAATCACTGGATATAGAGATTATGTTCAAGGCAATCTCATGATATGTCATGTATACTGTTGAAGGCCTTGGTCACAATCTATTTTCGGTCGGACAATTTTGTGATGGAGATTTAGAAGTAGCCTTTTGTTCAAACACTTGCTATGTTCGGAATTTAGAGGGTGATGATTTGCTTACCGGTTCTCGAGAATCTAATCTCTACACCATCTCTATTTCTGAAATGGCGGCTTCTTCTCCAATATGTTTAATGTCCAAAGCAACATCAACAAAATCATGGTTATGGCACCGAAGACTTTCTCATTGAATTTTGGCACCATTAATCAAATAATGTCAAACGATCTAGTTGATGGGATTCTAAAATTTAAGTATTGTAACAACCCCAAATTAGGTCGCAGCGGAATATGGGTCTGGGGGTGGTACTTCATAGATCAATAGCACAATATTTGTATAAGAACAACCATTTAAAAGTCATTTAAAACCGATACATTGGATTTAACAAATTGTTTGTTACATAAGCTCGAAGCTTTACTTGTTTGATGTTCAAAATACAAAGATTCTAGTTCATAACAAATGTTTCCCCAAAATGTAATGCAACCAAATCTTTTATGCATATGACTTCCAAAATAACGACCACCAATGTATCCCTGGTCTTGCACCTCATTGATCTCCTGAGAAAACATTGCTTAAAACGTCAACAAAAATGTTGGTGAATTCATAGGTTTGTAAAATGTATAATGTAGGACCGCAAGATTTTCCAATGATAATGAAACATATGCAAACATCATAAAATGTGATTACGTTTCCCTAAGCTCATGACACTGAAGCTCGACATGTATGAATTGCAATATAAATTGCCAACATTGCCCATGATGATGTTCTAACCCGCAACATCCTATGTCCGACATGGTATACGTTTATTTTCTAGCAAACCGGAACAGTGAGCATGCCTCACCCAAACGGGGATGTCTATCCCAAATAGATCTATTTATAACATTCGCGCTCACAACAAGTAATTGAAAGTTCATGATAATGGGCTTAGAGGTTATCGCTACTTAGGCAAATACGTAATCGTAATGTAAAATGTCCATTTGCGTCCAATTGTAAAACATGCATATGTTTCTCACCCAAAAACTTGTAAATCATTATAAATGTAAAACGTGGGGCTATGAACTCACATCGAGTGAATGAATAATCCAAGTATAACAGAAAATGCATCACAATAATGACCGAATGGAACCTAATTAAATATAGGTCATATAAGTACTAAGCACTTTGATTAACTAATACCACATATAATTCTATATAGCAGCATCACCATCTAATCGTATTAGTGAAAACATATTTATATAGTGAAAACATTTATAAATATCTCTTTAGTGAAAACGGAGTAACTTTCTCGTTTTAAGTCCGTTTCTTACGTTTCTTATGTCCACGCTTTCGTATTAAAACGAGTTATCAAAATATTACATTTTCTATAGCAGCATCTCCTTCGTTATAGCTCGGTTTTTTGAGTTTCTTACCTTTTTGGAATCCTCATGAGATGTAGTATTTTATAAAAATATAAAATAAATACTTTATATTTCGAATTTAATTAGAAGGTTTTGGTCATTTTGTAAAAACATGTTTAAAACTTAATTTTATACATTTTTAGTTTAGCCACTTTGTTACAAGTCTATTAAAACACTTAATATCACATGTCTTACATACTTAGGGTCCTTAGTCCATCATTTATCCTAATATTATCCAAGAATCACAAGATCCATAAGTCTACACACCTATTTGTTCATGAACTTTTATATATACACTTTTTAGGTAACTAGTTTATATAAGCTTTTATACATAAACCACACTTATATAATGTACATACTTTCATTCTCACATGTTCCCACCAACAATATAGCACATGACAAAGTATATCATACCATGATCATAAGTAAAAATTCCATTTTTCATGTAAATAAGTTTCCTAGATGGCGATTAACTACATAGCCATTATATACACATAAAATCATGAATGTAAAGAGATTAAGGTTTTTAGGTAACCTTAATATGATGTAAGAGGACGAAAAATATGATTTAAACCCTTGTTTAGCAAACAAACCCTAGCTTCCAAGACCTTGAAAACCCTAATTCCAAGTAAACCATAATATTGAACCTTCTTGGTTTAACACCTGTAAACTCTAAACCAAACCTTTTAAACACCTTGGGATATCTTAGATATATTGTAGGAACACTTGGAAATGTGGTAAATAAATTTGGTATGGATTGCTTATATGTTTTGGTTGTGGCTGTGGGTTTGGAGGAGCACAAAGGGAGAGAATGAGTTGTTTTCACCTTAAGAAATGAAATGTGTATGTGTTCTAACTAGTGGCAAACTTATATACCTTCAAGACTAGTCAAAGACCACATGTGATAGTCTTAGGAAAGTCCAAGACACAATGGGGGTTTCAAGGAAGTCTTTGGTCAAGACTTAGACATAGTACTTCAAGGTTTAAATGAGAAAGGTTTGTACAAGATCAAGTTGGGAATTTATGTGCTATTGGTTCCCTTAGGTGGGCATTATCCTACGAAATCAAGGGGAGAGAGGTGATAGAAATATCTTTGATCTTTATTAGATAAATACTTGCATTTCTTGAAGTTTAAATGTATAAGGTTAAAGTGTAGATGTATAATTTGTAATGTATAGGTTGTAGTTAGTTTATTTTTGTTGATCCCAATAGAATAGATCTTTAATCCTTTAGCTTGTATAAGGTATAGTTATGCAAGATAAATCTAACGCAACTATAGTAGAAACTTTGATTGTGAATATCAAAGACTATGCGGAATATAGTCAATGATACTAAGAAGAATTACAATGAAACAGTAATGAACAAGATCAATAACAAACAGTTTACCAAACTTTCAGCCTCAATATAATACGAACACTCTTAATAGTGTTAGGGTTTACAAAACCTTGAAGCTATATCGATATCAAAACAAATAATTTCTAGATGTATACATTATGCCCTAGGACCTCCTTTTATACACCAAGGAGTCCTACAAG
>BQNB010078729.1:0-30463 GCA_026074375.1 Tanacetum coccineum | reverse complement strand
ATTTTATGTGACAAAATACCCAAAACAAACATGCTTTGTGTGACTAAATATTACAAAAAGTCATACAAACATAACATTCAAGTGGCCATTGGATGAACAATAGTCACACAAAATACACTTTTACTTCACTTTAAACACCATATGGTCACACTTATAAACACTTTTAGCCACTTTATGTTTAATTGTATGTGACTAAATACCCAAAAACAAACATGACTTGAGTGATTAAATATTACAAAAGGCCACATAAACATAAACTTAATGTGGCTATTGGATGATCAATAGTCACACAAAATACACACTTCTTCGCTTTAAACAGCATATGCTCACACTTATTAACACTTTTGGTCACTTCATGCTTAATTGTATGTGACTAAATACCCAAAACAAACATGCTTTGTGTGACTAAATATTACAAAAAGACACACAAACATAACATTCATGTGGCCATTGGATGAACAATAGTCACACAAAATACACATTTCTTTCCTTTAAAAAACATATGGTCACACTTATTAACACTTTTTGCCACTTTATGCTTAATTGTATGTGACTAAATACCCAAAACAAACATGCTTTGTGTGACTAAATATTACAAAAGGCCACACAAACATAAAATTCATGTGGCCATTGGATGATCAATAGTCACACAAAATACACATTTCTTCACTTTAAACAGTATATGGTCACACTTATTAACACTTTTGGTCACTTTATGCTTAGTTGTATGTGACTAAATACCCAAAACAAACATGCTTTGTGTGACTAAATATTACAAAAGGTCACACAAACTTCAAATTCATGTGGCCATTGGATGATCAATAGTCACACAAAATACACATTTCTTCAATTTAAACACCATATGGTCACACTTATTAACACTTTTGGCCACTTTATGCTTAATTGTATGTGACTAAACACCCAAAAGAAACATGCTTTGTGTGACTAAATATTACAAAAGGCCACACTAACATAAAATTCATGTGACCATTGGATGATCAATAGTCACACAAAATACACATTTCTTCAATTTAAACACCATATGGTCACACTTATTAACACTTTTGGCCACTTTATGCTTAATTGTATGTGACTAAACACCCAAAAGAAACATGCTTTGTGAGACTAAATATTACAAATGGCCACACAAACATAAAATTCATGTGGCCATTGGATGATCAATAGTCACACAAAATACACATTTCTTCACTTTAAACACCATATGGTCACACTTATTAACACTTTTGGCTACTTTATGCTTAATTATGTGTGACTAAATACCCAAAACAAACATGCTTTGTGTGACTAAATATTACAAAAGGCCACACAAACATAAAATTCATGTGGCCATTGGATGATCAATAGTCACACAAAATACACATTTCTTCACTTTAAATATCATATGGTCACACTTATTAACACTTTTGGCTACTTTACGCTTAATTATATGTGACTAAATACCAAATCAAACATGCTTTATGTGACTTAAAATATTATAAAATGTCACAATAACATAAAATTCATTACCATTGGATGATCAATAGTCACACAAATACACATTCTCTTTTATTTAAACTTCCATTTTGGTCACACTTATTAAACAACTTTTGTGTCACTTATGCTTAGTTGTATGTGTCTAAATTACCCATAAAAAAATTATGCCTTTTGTGTGGCTAAAATATACAAAAGGTCACACAAACTTCAATTCATGTAGCCCATTGGTGATTAATTGTCACAACAAAAATTACACATTTCTTAAGTTTAAACACATATGACTCACAATTATTAATAACTTTTGGTCACTTTTAAGCCTAGTTGTGTGTGACTTAATACCATAAATAAAACATGCTTTGTGTGGCATATATTACTAAACGGTCCACACAAACATAAAATTCATGTAGCCAATTGGATGAAACAATAGGTCACACAAAATATCATTTCTTCACTTTAACACCTTGTTCATGGTCGCCATATTAACACTTATGGATCACTATGTTTAATTGTATGTGACTAAATATACAAAAAAAACATGCTTTGTTGGTTGGACATTGTTTATGGTCACTAAATTGTACCTATTTAGTCACACAAAAAACGTGGATATGGACACTAAAGATTTCTTATGTGTGACTAACTCGAATGCGTGACCGTAGGTGACCTACGATCGCGGGACCTTTTGTCACACACTAAACTTTTCGCGTGTGTGACTATATGTATATAGTCACACATTTTTAGTGTGACCAATACCACTTTTTTTACTAGTGTGTCTTAAGTTGTTTGCAAGGGTTCGTTAAAGGTTTACAAGTATTTAAGCAAGCATTGCAAGATTAGGGTTTTCTTGGAAAACTAGGGTTTCAAATTGTGTAAGCTTTGGTTTTATAGCTAAACAAGGGTTTAGATATTGTGGTCTACCATATTTCATCATCATAAGGTTATCTAAAAGCCCTTAACTTTTCATTTTCATGATTATATGTGTATATGATGTTTATATAGCAAAATCACCATTAGGATACTTTTGAACATGTAAAAAGGATTTTTACTTGTGATTATGGTTTTGTACACTTTTTCATATGATATGTGATTGGTAATATCATGATATAATGGGGTTATAAGTATTGTAACATATTTGTTTAAGTATAAAAAGTATATATACAAATTAGGGTTTTTAAAGTTTACTTATTATGTTACAAGTAAAAGTGTTGCAAATGACTTGTTAACCTTGTTGTCATGAACTCATGTGGACAAATTATGGACCTATGGACACTAATATATGTAAGACAAATGATATATATAGTTATAAAAGGCTTGTGGTAAGTTACTAAGTTGAAAAGTATATAAAACAACTTATATAAACAAGTATACACAATGATTTCATAGGGTCTGTTTTGGTTCGTGTATGGTAATAGCCCTATGATGTTTTATAAATATAGTACACCTCATGATGATTCCAAAAAGGTAAGAAACTCAAAAAACAGATTAATAACAAAAACGATACGGCAAATATACGTTTCACGTTAATACCGGGTTTATAAAATAAATTTTATAAAAGGTTACTGTTCATCAGGGACATTTATTTTTGAAAACATCATTAATATGATATAATTTTTAATAACAAGGACGTTCTCGAAAGAATCGCTAAAAATGGAGCTATAACGAATAAAATATGACGTTTACGAGTTTTACGACAACTAAAACTATAGAAATAACTTTATAACTGGTGTGAACAGTAAAAATTACTGTTCACGAGAGGACGTGAAATATAAAAATGTCATATTTTGATATGTCATCTTAATACAAAAGCGTGGACATAAGAAACGTAAGAAACTGACTTAAAATGATAAAGTTACGTCGTTTTTACTAAAGGGATATTTATAAACGTTTTCACTTTATAAATATGATTTCACTAAAATGATTAGATGATAATTGAGCTATATAGAATTATACATTACAGTAGTTACCTAATGTGATTAGTACTTATACGACCTATATTGGATTAGGTTGCATTCGGTCTATATCGTGACGCGTTTTCTGTGATACACTTGATATACGCTCACTCAAGGTGAGTTCATAGCCCCATGTTTTACATGATTTGTTTTATAAGTTTTTGGGGTGAGAAACATTCATTGTTTTATAATTGGACACAAGTGGATATGTTTTACATTATGATTACGTGTTGCCTAAGTAGCGATAACAAAAGTTGAGCCCATTATCATGAACTGTCAGATACTGGATTGTGAGCGCGAATGTTATGAATAGATTTATTAGAATTGACATCCCCGTTTGGGTGATTAGCTATCACTGGGTAAACGAACGTATACCATGTCGAACATAGGATGTTGCGGGTTAGAACATCACCACGGGCAATGTAGGCTATTTATTTGGTATTCATTTATGTCGAGCTTCAGTGTCATGAGCTTAGGGCAACATAATTACATTTATATAATGTCGGCATCTGTTGCATTATGATACACTTGGGAAATCATGTGGTCCTACAATATACGATTTATCAAACCTATGAATTCACCAACATTATTGTTGACGTTTTAAAGCAATGTTTTTCAGGAGGTCAATAAGCACGAGGTGCCAAGGGATACATTGGTAGTTTTGATTTAGATATTATGCATTAAAGATTTTGTCGCATTACATTTTGTATATCTATTATGGGCTAGAAATATTTGTATTTTGAACAAGTAAACATGTGAAGCTTCGAGCTTATGTAACAAATACTTTGTTAAATCCAATGTATCAGTTTTAAATGACTTTTTGGTCTTTCTATATATATCTTGTGTTATTGATCTATGAAGTAACACGCCCCTAACCCTTATTCCGCTGCGACCCAATTTAGGAGTGTTACAGATTGGTATTAGAGCCAAAGTTATAGATGACCAAGTCAAATGTTTTTATTAGACTATAACCATTTTCAAACATTGTATTCATACAAAGGGGTTTACACGGGACATACATACGTGCATACATTCATGCATACACTAGTTGTGCATTAGTTGATTAGACTAGATGCATTCATGATTGATATACATGTTATGATATAAATGTATATTACTATAAGAGTCTTATATTGAATACTAATATAAGCTATTTTAGATTTTCAGATACAGTGATGTCAAATTCAGATGAATCAGGGGTCACATACACTGCTGTTTCTAGCCTATTTGAATGGTTATCAGATATTAGGTCCCAGGGGTTGTTGGACCTGAGAATGAGGGACTGCCCTGGATGCTAGATGACCTATATGTGCAGGTCACTTTATAGGCCCCACCATCACCAGATTATATACCTGGCCCCGAGGAGCCACAGTCACCACCTCCACCAAACTTTGTTCCAGAGCCTGTTTATCCAGAGTTTATGCCACTGGAGGACGAGATACTCCCAGCTGAGGAGCAGCCACTGCCTGCTACTGACTTACCCACTGCTTAGTCACCAGATTATGTTCTGGAGTCTAATCCTGAGGCAGATCCAGAGGAGGATGACAACGAGGACCCTAAGGAGGATCCTGTCAATTATCCTGCTGATGGAGGAGATGAGGGCGATGATGAGGATGAGTCATCAGCGGATGATAAGGATGATGATGTTGACATCAAGGCCGATGATGATGAAGAGGAGGAGCACCCAGCTCCTGCCGACTCTATAGCTATTTCTTCACTAGCTGCTGATCAGGCCCCATCTGCAGAGGAGACAGAGCCATTCGAGACCGATAAGTCTATGGCCACACCACCACCATACCCTGCATATCGTGTTATAGCTAGGATTTCTATTCTAGCTCCAGCACCTACATCAGTTTGGTCTGATGCAGAGGTTGCGAGCCTTCTCGCTATATCTACTCCACCATCATCACCACTCTCCCCATGGTCTTCACCAATACCCCAGATTCCTTCTCTACTACTACCCCCGATACTATCACCACTTCTAGTATCACCACCTTTACATGTGTCATCTCTAACACCTGCTAGTCTTATTCGTTCGTTGAGCTATCGAGCTGCGATGATCTGGCTAAGAGTCGAGGCTCCATCTAATTCAGATTCACTATTATTACCATCCACCTACCATCTAACACCACCATCCGAGACACCATCACTCTTACCCATACCAGCTCCTACATCATCACCACCATTGCTACTACCCTCTACTAACCGTAGAGAGGACAGACTCGAGGTTACCTTATCACCTCGAAAGAGGTTAGGTATCGCTCTTGGTCCTACATATAAGGTCAGAGAGAGCTTGTTTGTTGTTGCTGCTAGAACGGCTAGAGGTCTTAAGGCAGACTATGGTTTTGTTACCACTATGGATAGGGAGATCAGGCGTGATCTAGAGAGAATGTTGGATATGGGATCACCGACTCTTGGGATAAGATAGTTGAGGCCATGCAAGGGGCACCAGCTAGTAATGACACAAAGCTTAGCTAGAGGATGACAGAGTTTGAGACTAGGGTTAGGCAAGACACATATGAGATTTATACGAGGTTAGATGATGAGCGGACTAAGTGACAACTGATGGCTGGTTGGCTCAACATGTTATATAGGGATAGGCGTGCGCATGCACGTACTGCTAGACTCATAGAGACCGAGGCTAGGATATCTCGAGAGGCTTGGGGACAATCTATGGACGCAAGTAACCTTGCTCGTACAGAGGTTATGTCACTACATACCACAGTGTTAGCTCAGCAGTCAGAGATTAGAGAGTTATAGTCAATAGACCGTAGGAGGCAGACAATGATTACAGAGTTACTAGCAGTAGACTACAGGAGGCACAAACAGCTCACTGAGGTACTAAAACTACTGAAGGGGCTACAAACTCAGATGGTAGAGTTACAGAGACATCAGGGACCCGCTAAGGGTCCAGCATAACCAGAGCTACCGGAGGAGGCCGGTAGCAGTTCATAGATTTGGTTATGTTGTAGCTATGTTGTATTACCTTACTAAGTATTACGGGTTAAATCTCGGCTAGTAAGGCTTTAGGTTGTTATGTTTATTTTGTAACCAAATTGTTGTAAACATTTTGTACCTGAACCAATCATGTATGTTTTCCAATTATATATGGAATGGTGGTATTATGTCATGTCTGGAATCGAATTTGTTATGAATGAATGTCGATTTGGTTATATCATTGTTGATTACAATTCAGTTGTACATTTCACTGTGTGATGTGATCTCACTTTATTTATCATGTATAAGTCATGTCATGGTTATGATTTTATGAAATCTAACGGGTATTATATTTTCTTGTGATTGAAGAAAATGGCACCAAAATGAACCACGAGGTCAAACATAGTCCCAGAAACAACCAACACCACATCTGTCACAAATGCCCAACTTCAAGAAATGATTAACCAAGGCATTACTACCGCTTTGGCAGCACGTGATGCTAACAAAAGTAGAAATGGTGATGATAGCCATAATTCGGGAACGGGTGCTAGAAGGACAGAATGAGTTGCTCGTGAATGTACTTACACTGACTTTCTTAAATGTTAACCATTAAACTTCAAAGGCACGAAAGGAGTTGCCGGTCTATCCTAATGGTTTGAAAGTATGGAGTTTGTTTTCCATATCAGTAATTATACGGTTCAAAATCAAGTCAAGTTTGCTACTTGCACTCTCTATTCAGTTGCTTTAACATGGCGGAACACTTATGTCAAGACAGTTGGTCATGATGCCGCTTACGATATGCCTTGGAAAACACTCATGAAAATGATGACTGACAAATAATGTCCTCGAAATGAGATTAAGAAACTAGAAATAGAGATTTGGGATCTGAAGGTGAAGGGTACCGACTTGACAAGTTATACCTAACGCTTTCAGGAATTGGCTTTGTTGTGCGGGAGGATGTTCCTCGAAGAATTTGATAAAATTGAAAGATATGTCGATGGTCTTCCTGATACGATTCATGGGAGTGTAAACCAAAGACAGTGCAAGATGCAGTTGAAATTGCAACCGAGCTAATGGATAAGAAAATCCGCACATTGGCTGAACGCCAGACAGAGAGTAAAAGGAAGTTTGAGGATACCTCAAGGAACACTCAGAACCAACAACAACAAAACAAGAGGCAGAACACTGGCCAGGCCTACACTGCAAGGACTAGTAAGAAGAAGCCATACGGGGGATCTAAACCCCTATGCGCTAAATGTAATTATCACCATGACGGTACATGTGCTCCAAAATGCCACAAATGCAACAAAGTTGGCCATTTTACCCATGACTGTAGGGGTATGGCAAATGCCAACAATGCCAACAATCAGAGGGGCACTGGGTCGGGTCAAAGGCCTACTTGATTTGATTGTGGAGTTCAAAGACATTTTAAGAGGGAATGTCCAAAGCTGAAGAACAACAATAACCATGGTAACCAAGTTAGAGGTGGCAATGCTCCAGCCAAGGTGTATGCGGTAGGACATGCGGGGACAAGCCCAAACTTCAATGTCGTGATGGGTACGTTCCTTCTAAACAACTGCTATGCTTTTATCTTATTCGATAACTATTCCAAAAGAGTTTTGTGTCTACTGCATTTAGCTCCCAAATTGATATTACGCCATCTACCTTAGACCACTATTATGATGTTAAACTAGTTGACGGGAGAATAATTGGGTTGAACACTATCCTTAGGGGTTGCACATTAAATTTCCTGAACCACCTATTCAACATAAACTTAATGCCTGTAGAACTTAGTAGTTTCGATGCTATAATCTATATGGATTGGTTGGCGAAGTACCAAGTAGTCATCGTATGTGCCGAGAAGATTGTTCGCATTCCCTGAGGAAAAGAAACATTAATCGTACATGGTGACAAGAGCAACCAAGGAAATGAGATACGATTGAACATCATCTCGTGCACTAAAACCCAAAAGAATTTACTAAAAGGATGTCTTATCTTTTTGGCACATGTTACTATGAAGGAAACTGAAGACAAGTCAAAGGAGAAGCGACTTGAGGACGTACCAATCATCCAGGATTTTTCTGATGTATTCCCTGAGGACTTGCCGGGTCTTCCTCTGACTCGACAAGTGGAGTTTCGAATTGATTTGGTACCTGGTGCTGCACCTGTAGCACGGGCACCTTATTGATTGGCGCCTTCTAAAATGAAAGAGTTGTCAGAGCAACTGAAAGAGCTGTCCGACAAAGGCTTTATAAGACCCAGTTCCTTACCCTGGGGAACTCCGGTCATGTTTGTCAAAAAGAAAGACGGATCATTTCGGATGTGCATTAATTACCAGGAATTAAACAAGCTAACGGTAAAGAACCGTTGTCCACTCCTAAGAATTGATGATCTATTTGATTAGCTTCAAGGGTCGAGTGTCTACTCAAAGATCGACCTAAGGTCAGGATATCACCAACTAAGGGTTCGAGAGGAAGACATTCCAAAGACCGCTTTCAGAACTCATTATAGCCATTATGAATTTCAAGTTATGCCATTTGGTTTGACAAACGCGCCTGCTGTATTCATGGATCTCATGAATCGGGTGTGTAAACCATATCTGGATAAATTCGTAATTGTCTTTATTGATGATATTCTGATATATTCAAAGAACAAGCAAGAACACAAAGAGCACCTTAAGCTAATCTTAGAGTTGCTTAAAAAAGAGGAGTTGTATGCCAAATTTTCCAAGTGTGAATTTTAGATTCCCAAAGTACAGTTCCTTGGTCACGTGATTGATAGTAAAGGCATTCACGTGAATCCCGCCAAGATCGATTCCATTAAAGATTGGGCATCTCCTAAGTCACCAACGGAGATTCATCAATTTTTAGGTCTTGCTGGGTATTACCGAATATTCATTGAAGGATTTTCGAAGATCAACAAAACCATGACCAAGCTTACTCAAAAGAAGGTCAAGTTTGTTTAGGGTGACAACAAGAAGCAGCATTTCAACTATTGAAGGAAAAGTTGTGTAGTGCACCAATACTGGCCTTACCAGAAAGAAGCGAAGATTTTATCATATACTGTGATGCTTCGATCAAAGGTTTGGGCACTGTGTTGATGCAAAGGGAAAAGGTGATTGCTAATGCATCTCTCCAGTTGAAGATTCATGAGAAGAACTATATGACTCATGATTTGGAACTTAGAGCAGTAGTGTTCACTCTTAATATTTAGAGGTACTATTTGTATGGAACCAGGTATACGGTGTACACTGATCATAAGAGTTTGCAACACATTCTAAATAAGAAAGATTTGAACATGAGGCAACATCGTTGGTTAGAGTTGCTCAATGATTATAATTGTAAGATTCATTATCACCTAGGAAAGGCAAATGTTGTTGCTGATGCTTTAAGCAGGAAAGAACGAATTAAACCATTAAGAGTTCGAGGCTTAATGATGACTATTGGCTTGGATCTTCCTAAATAAATCTTGAATGCTCAGACTGAAGCACAAAAGCCAGAGAACCTCAAGAACGAAGATGTTGGAGGTATGTTGATTAAAAATGCAAAGGATCCTAAGAAAAATAGAATGGAAAAGTTGGAACCCCATGCGGATGGAACTCTATGCTTCAATAGCAGGAGTTTGTTGCCATGTTATGGTGATTTGAGGTCCGTGATCATGCACGAGTTCCTCAAGTCCAAATATTCTATTCATCTGGGTTCTAACAAGATGTACCAAGATATGAAGAAGCTATATTGGTGGCCCAATATGAAGGCCGACATCGCCACCTATGTCAGCAAATGCTTGACTTGTGCTAAAGTCAAGGCTGAACATCAAAGGCCATAAGGATTGTTGGTACAGCCCGATATACCACAATGGAAGTAGGACAACATAACTATGGATTTTGTCATGAAGTTTCCTAAGTCGTCGCAAGGCTACGACACCATTTGGGTGATTATTGACTAACTCACTAAGTCGGCAATCTTCGTACTAATGAGAGAGACTGATCCTATGGATAGACTTGCAAGAATGTACCTAAAGGAGGTTGTCACGAGTCATGGAATACCTCTTTCAATCATTTATGATCACGACCCAAGGTTCGTATCCAATTTCTAGAGGTCACTTCAGAGTGCTTTAGGTACTAGTCTGGATATGAGTACCGCGTACCATCCACAAACCGACAGGCAAAGCGAGAGGACTATTCAAACTCTTAAGGATATGCTGCATGCTTTTGTGATCAACTTCAGAAAGGGTTGGGTTAACCATTTGCCATTGGTCGAGTTTTCATATAACAACAGTTATCACGCTAGCATCAAGGCTGCACCGTTTGAAGCACTTTATGGTAGAAAGTGTCGTTCACCTATTTGTTGGGCTGAGGTTAGAGAAGTTCAACTCACTAGTCTGGACTTAGTTCAAGAAACAACTGAGAAGATCGTTCAGATCAAGCAGAGAATGCAAGCTGCTCGCGATCGACAAAAGAGTTACGCGGATCTAAAGCGTAAACTGATGGAATTCCAAATCAAGGATAAAGTTATGCTTAAAGTTTTGCCTTGGAAAGGGGTCATACGTCTTGGCAAACGGGGGAAGTTTAACCCTAGGTATGTTGGACCTTTCAAGGTGTTAGAAAAAGTTGGAGAGGTTGCTTATAAGCTTGAGCTTCCAGAAGAGCTGAACAGGGTTCATAATACATTTCATGTATCCAACTTGAAAAAGTGCTATGCCGACGAACCGTTAGCCATTCTATTGGATGGACTTCATTTTGATGACAAGCTTCAGTTTGTCGAGGAACCCGTCGAGATCGTAGACCATGAAGTTAAATGGTTGAAGTGAAGCCGCGTCCCATTAGTCAAGGTTTGATGGAACTCCAAGCCAGGTCCTAAGTTTACATGGGAATGCAAGGATCAATTCCGGAAGAAATACCCACATCACTTTACAAAGACCGCACCATCATCAAGTGTCGCGTCTTAAGCCTTAAGGACAAGCCTCACTTAACGGGGGAGACTATAACACCTCGTGTTTTAGGGTCATTGACGTCGTCAATAAATCCACTATGTATTTTTAGTATTGTACATGTTTACTTTTAATCGTAATCGTTAAGTTAAATCGCGTAAGCTAAAAATGATCATTCAATGTAAACGAGCATCAAACAATTAAATGTTTACATCAAGCAAGTGTTAAGTAATTATTTTGATGATAATTATTAACTTTGTCAATTTTATTTTTATTGGTTACGTAAATTGGCTACGTTTCACGATAAAATACGTTTAGGCATACCCGGAACCCCCAAAACTTTTCTACGCTTCAACAAATACCCACTTTTATACCCAATACATAAAAATTACACAAAATTATCACCTATGCATACATATGGCCGGTTATAGATAGATAGAACAAAGAAATATCAAAAAAATTGCAACTTGGTTTTTGTACTACACTACTTCATTAAACCTAGCCATTACTTGTTACTTTGACCAAAGACAAAGACCAAAGACTTCATTAAGACCCTCCTAGTGTTCTTTGACTAGTCCTTTGTATACTTATAAATCTTTCACCTTTCAAGAGATAAAACATACAAGACTTTCACTTAATAAAAATCAAACAATCTCTTCCTTTTGCTCCTTACATACCCACGGCTCAAAACCCTCTATACAAACTATCCATACAAAATTTTATTACAACATTTATACACATTCCTACATCATATCTAAGATGTCTTAAGTTGTTTGCAAGGGTTGGTTAAAGGTTTATAAGTATTTAAGTAAATATTGCAAGATTAGGGTTTTCTTGGAAAACTAGGGTTTCAAGTTGTGTAAGCTTTGGTTTTATAGCTAAAAAAGGGTTTAGATATTGTGGTCTACCATATTTCATCATCATAAGGTTATCTAAAAGCCCTTAACTTTTCATTTTCATGATTATATGTGTATATGATGTTTATATAGCAAAATCACCATTAGGATACTTTTGAACATGTAAAAAGGATTTTTACTTGTGATTATAGTTTTGTACACTTTTTCATATGATATGTGATTGGTAATATCATGATATAATAAGATTATAAGTATTGTAACATATTGGTTTAAGTATAAAAAGTATATATACAAATTAGAGTTTTTAAAGTTTACTTATTATGTTACAAGTAAAAGTGTTGTAAATGACTTGTTAACCTTGTTGTCATGAACTCATGTGGACAAATTATGGACCTATGGACACTAATATATGTAAGACATATGATACATATGGTTATAAAAGGCTTGTGGTAAGTTACTAAGTTGAAAAGTATATAAAACAACTTATATAAACAAATATACACAATGATTTCATAGGGGCTCTTTTGGTTCGTGTATGGTAACAGCCCTATGATGTTTTATAAAGATATTACACCTCATGACAATTCCAAAAAGGTAAGAAACTCAAAAAACAGATTAATAACGAAAAAGATACGGCAAATATACGTTTTACGTTAATACCGGGTTTATAAAATAAATTTTATAAAAGGTTACTGTTCATCAGGGACATTTATTTTTGAAAACATCATTAATATGATAGAATTTTTAATAACAAGTACGTGCTCGAAAGAATCGCTAAAAACGGAGCTATAACGAATAAAATACGACGTTTACGGGTTCTACGACAACTAAAACTCTAAAAATAACTTTATAACTGGTGTGAACAGTAAAAATTACTGTTCACCAGAGGACATGAAATACAAAAATGTCATATTTTGATACGTCGTCTTAATACGAAAGCGTGGACATAAGAAACGTAAGAAACGGACTTAAAACGATAAAGTTACGTCGTTTTTACTAAAGGGATATTTATAAACGTTTTCACTTTATAAATATGATTTCACTAAAATGATTAGATGGTGATTGAGCTATATAGAATTATACATTGCAGTAGTTACCCAATGTGATTAGTACTTATACGACCTATATTGGATTAGGTTGCGTTCGGTCTATATCGTGACGCATTTTCTGTGATACACTTGATATATGCTCACTCAAGGTGAGTTCATAGCCCCATGTTTTACATGATTTGTTTTATAAGTTTTTGGGGTGAGAAACATTCATTGTTTTACAATCGGACACAAGTGGATAAGTTTTACATTATGATTACGTGTTGCCTAAGTAGCGATAACAAAAGTTGAGCCCATTATCATGAACTGTCAGTTACTGGATTGTGAGCGCGAATGTTATGAATAGATCTATTAGGATTGACATCCCCGTTCGGGTGATTAGCTATCACTGGGTAAACGAACGTATACCATGTCGAACATAGGATGTTGCGGGTTAGAACATCACCACGGGTAATGTAGGCTATTTATATGGTATTCATTTATGTCGAGCTTCAGTGTCATGAGCTTAGGGCAACGTAATTACATTTATATGATGTCGGCATCTATTGCATTATCATACACTTGGGAAATCATGTGGTCCTACAATATACGATTTATCAAACCTATGAATTCACCAACATTATTGTTGACGTTTTAAAGCAATGTTTTTTAGGAGGTCAATAAGCATGAGGTACCAAGGGATACATTGGTGGTTTTGATTTGGATATCATGCATTAAAGATTTTATCGCATTACATTTTGTATATCTATTATGGGCTAGAAATCTTTGTATTTTGAACAAGTGAACAAGTGAAGCTTCGGGCTTATGTAACAAATACTTTGTTAAATCCAATGTATCGGTTTTAAATGACTTTTTGGTCATTCTATATATATCTTGTGTTATTGATCTATGAAGTAACACGCCCCTGACCCTTATTACGCTGCGACCCAATTTGGGGGTGTTACACACAACCCCAGACTTTTAAGTAAGACATCTTAGGGGCTTGCCCATGCCATACTTTGTATGGTGTCTTTTTAACCTTCTTAGTTGGAACCATATTGAGAATGCGTGCAGCAGTCTCAAGTGCATAATCCCAAAAGGACTTTGGAAGAGTTGTTTGACTCATCATGGATCGAACTATATCTATTAGGGTTCTGTTTCTCCTCTCTGACACACCATTGTGTTGTGGCGTATATGGAGGAGTACGATAGGTGATTATCCTATTATCCTTTAGATGATCAAAAAACTCTTAACTCATATACTCACCCCCACGATCAGAACGTAGTGATTTTATGGTCTTACCGAGTTGATTTTCTACTTCCTTTTGAAACACTTTGAAAGTTTCAAACACTTCATGTTTATGCTTTAACAAGTAAACATAACCATAACGACTAAAGTCGTAAGTGAAAGTGACGAAGTTGCTTGCTCCTTGTCTTGACATGATCTTAAATGGGCCACATACATCGGTGTGTATTAGTCCAAGTAGATCTTTGGCTCTTTCCACTTGATGTGTGTAAGTTTTTCTTGCCATCTTTCCAGGCATACAAGGAATGCATTTTCAAAATCCCTAAGGCTAGTTGAATTAAGAAGTCCATCATGTTGCAACTTCTCAATGCGTTTCTTGCTAATGTGTCCAAGACGACAATGCCACAAAAGAGCAGAGTCCAAGTTAGACTTGGATCTTTTGTTGCTTAAAGCATATATATAATTAACATTTGTATAAGAATCAGACAAATCAATTTCAAAGATACCATCCTATGGGACAGCACTAAAATAAACCATGTTATTCCTAGAAACTTGAATTGAATTATCCACGAATTGGTTAACATAACCATCATCGTAAAAACAGGAAACTGAGATAATCCCTCTAGTAATGAAGGGAGCATAATGACAATTGTTCAAAACAATAACTAATCCGCTAGGGAGTGATAAATGATAGGATTTAATTGCTTCCACAGCTGTACGCTAACCATTGTCCACGTACAAGCTTAAAGTGCCTGGCTTTAGTTTCCTACTTCCCCTTAGGCCCTAAGTAGTGTTACAGATTTGAGTGCCACAACCAGTATCATACACTCAAGATTTATTAGGAAAGTAAAGAGTTCTATTGTGAAGATACCTAAACCGCTAGCTTCTTGAGATAGCTTCTTGTTCTTTAGCAACTAGGCTAAATACTAAGGACAGTTCCTCTTCCAATGACCTGTCTTACCGCATTGATGACAGATAGAGTCCTTAGCAAGATCTTCCCTCTTGGGTGGAGGAGGAATCTTGGGCTTGGGAGCATAAGCGAGCTTATTTTTTCCCTTCCTTTAATTTTGACCCCTAGCAGCCGATTGGGATTACGGTTTCTTATGCTGTTTGTTGCCTTTCTAGACCTTTCCTACACGTATTGCATGAAGTGCATATGTGTTGTTTTTTGGGCAAAGTTTGCTCATGGAGCTTTAGCATAGCATGCAACTCATTAATTGTCTTCCCCATGCTGTGCATATTGTAATTCTACACAAAACCATCAAATTCCTTATGTAGTGAGATCAAAATGAGACTCACTCCAAGGCCAGTTGTCACGGGGTGCCCCAAATGCTCTAGATTGTCTATATAGCACTTTATTTTCAAAATGTAAGAGCTAACAGACTGCCCTTCTACTTGCTTGCAAGAATGGAATTCTTGCATAGTCTGAAGAAGCTCTTGCTCTGCTTGTTGAGCAAATAGAGTTTTTAACTCTGGCAACATCTCATAAGCACCAAGGTTCTCCAGATTTCTTTAGATTTCTAATTCCATGGTCATGAACATGATTCCAAAAATCTTTTTTGATCCTTTAACCCATGCAGCATGAGCTGCAAGAGCTTTTGCAGCAACTTGCTGACCAGCTTGAGTAGGAACAGGAGTAGCAGGAATAGGGTGCTCTAGATAATTTAACTTATCCTTAACTGATAGTATAATCCTAAGTTGTCTTTACCAATCAATAAAGTTGGGTCTAGTCAATTTTTGTTTCTCGAAGAAACCCCTGAAGACCGAATTGCTAAAGACCAAGGTAGTCATCTACAATAAGAAAAAGTTCAAATAAATAGTATTGTCGATAATTATATTCTTAAAAGAATTAACTTGTGACAATCCGTCAAATTCAGGTTGTTATTTTATTCTCGAGTATTAAATATAATTTTCATTTTTATGTTGAGACGTGAACTCACTATTAACCGAAAGAGATTAGGGTTTACGTTTGCAAATTAAGTAACGTCAACAAAGAACCAGAGAATCCTACGTTAAGTATCGATTTTTATGTTATCGAATTTTCGTAAAAATATTTTTATTGCATTCGTTTTTATTTATCGTGTCTAGTACTATTTTTACATTTTACGAAAAACGACTACAAATCGTACCTTTTTAAATATCGGACTTTGAAAATACCCGTATTTACAAATTATGGGAAAAGTTTTTAAACTCATCCCACTTAAATCAAACCCCAAGAGGTGCGGCACAAGGGAGCCGCATGGTTTAACCATGTGGCATTCAATCTCTTCCAAATTTGCATGTCTTGCATGCCTAACTTAGATAAAAGCCCATCTTTGACCAATTTTCTCACACACAAGTCATTTTATACACCAAAAATCTGAGATTTACTCTCTCCTCTCCCATCTTGACACCACCACACTCACATAAACTCCCATTTCACAAAAAATTGAAGATCAAACAAGTATGAACACTAGTGAATATGACTACCTAGTGTAATCCCTATATTTTTGAAGTAATAAAAGTGGTTTTTCAAGAAACTTTGCATACATTTTGGGGCTGAAGTAAAATAAGTTTTTATCAAGTTATTTTGGGTAAATAAAATGGTGATAAAAAATAATATGGGTGAAGATCAAGCTTGAAGTTGAAGTCTTGTATATTTCTTTTGATCATTTGATCATCATCATCACTTTTCTTGTGGTAAAACTTTATAAGTTTTGTTATCATTTTATTTTTATTTCAAAATGTATATATATATGTATGATGTATGGTAATCAAGAAATAAAAGTGATAATGCATGTGTAGATCTAGGTTAAAAATGGCTTAATCAACTATTGAAACTAGTTAGAAATCACTAAAGATTATAGGCTGATGTTAACAGTATGTTCTAGAAATTTGAGTAACCTTGAGAGTTGATTTGAAAACTCTAGGTTGTAGACAAATGTCTTGTGATCATGTAGCAAATTGGATCCCCATTGGGATGTAAAAATTGAGCAAGTTATGACCAATTTACTAAAATATGTTGAAACTGACTTTGCTCGACAGATGGTATAAAAAGTCATGCTTACGTACTGAGTTGGTTAAAAAGTTAAAACTATGAGACCTAGATAAAATCATGTAGGTTCTGGACCAATTATATGGTCAACCAATTCTTTATGGTTTAAAAATGACATCAAAAATGGTAAAAGTGGATTTTTTGCCGAAAATTCTAATTTGATCTTTGTGTAGTAATTTGATCCTAAGTATATGTATACTTAAAATAAGTATAAAAATGATTTTGGATCTGTATTGTACACTCAAATATGAAACTAAGGATATAAATATATCAATTATACCATTTATGGATTATAAATTACGACTATCTACGTAAATATAAAAGTATATAAAATTTACGACTAGCCGAACACTATATTTGGTAAAACGTTTTTACAACTAAAACCCGAGGTGGTAGGACCCATTTCTTGGGAGTTTTTAAAAGTTAACTTACTGATAATAAACATGTCCCGACCTCGAGAACCCGAAAATTTACAATAAGACTAATTTACAAGCTTAAATGGGCCATAAGGCCTAATTGGGCCACTAGGCCCAATGTATTAAATAGATATATTGGACTTGGCTATAAGCCCAACCAACTTGGGCTTAATTAATGGGCTAAGACCTGGTATTGGGTCAATAATATCAACCTAAACACTTAATGGACTTACTTATGGGCCATTGGGCTTTTTGGGATATATTGGACCATAAGAGTAAAAATGGCAAATAGAAACTAGTTAAAAACCTAGAAAAACCTAAGTGTGAAATAATTAAATCATTGGATCATGATCATCATATAAAATACATGTATATATATACATACTTATTTATTTTACGAGTCATCGTTAATTTTATCGGCTAGAAACCTAAGACCCATTACAATTTGTATAGGTCTCGGGTGATCGACGCGCTTACGCCCGAAGTTCTTATCTATCGATATTCTCTTCCGACATCACCAAGTGAGTTCATAGCCTCGCATTTTAATACTTGAATTGATTTATAAACCCGCGAGGGGGATAACATGCTTGTTTTAAAAATTGAACACAAGGGACTTGAATGTATGCTAGTAGCCTGGATTATTATAAGTTGGAATTAACTCGCTAGATAAAAGACCCGCGGAAATCATGAATTGTTAATTGCCGGGTAATGGCATACGCTTATACAAGAAATAGTACTATTTGGAGATTACCACCTCCAATCCGTGACGACTAGCTATCGTCTCGTGTCGGGAAAATGACACTACGGATGCGTTGTATAGAGAATAAGATACACTCATAGCGAGGGTGTATAGTGGGCATTTTTATGAAATGGTAACGTTTGATTCATGAGGCTTATAATAATCCCCCCTATAACATTGTCTGATCCACATCATTATATCCTGAAAATCTTGAGAAATGATACTTGTGTTCGGAGATTAGATGTTGGGAACCCCAACATATTTTTATTGTTTATATAAATATAAACTCTATGGACTCACTCAACATTATCGTTGACTTTTAGCATGTTTTATCTCAGGTCCTTGAAGGTAATTCGAAGATGGAGATTTTTTGTTAAATGCTTATGGAAAAACTTAATGTTTTGAAGGCCCATTAAATAAATATCATTCGAGGAATATTTCTAAAATGTTGTATGAATTATGAAATGATTTGGGACCTATGATGTAATCTTTTATTCAAATGAACGTATTTTAAAACGTCTTTTTTCAAGTCGTTTTCTATGCTTGAGTTGTTATATTAAACCGTAGCACCCAACGACTCTTCCGCTGTTACCGATTAAAATTGGGGGTGTTACAGTTTGGTATCAAGAGCTTAAGTTATAGAGAACAAAAGATTTTCAAAAATAAAATGAACAAAATGATTTTTGAAATCTTTTGACTATAACGGTGCAAGAAAAATCTCTGAATTAGCGACGAGACCGGATTAAGAAGGATTTATTTATCGATATATATATGGAAATATATATATATATATATGGTAATATGAGATTTTCATTTATTTTGAATATAAATGTTGATTATGTGATTATTTTAATACTAATACAAGATATTTATACGACGCGTATTTTCATGAAGAACCCTAACCCTTTTAACGAACTGAACGAAGCTATTCCCGAAGAAAACCAAGTTATTCCCGATCCGAACTAAGTTGTGGATGTCCATGATACCAACTAAATGGTTGACATTCCCGACGATATTGATTAGGTTGATTATAAACCTGAAGAAGAAGATCCGAAAGAAGATCCGGAAGAAGAATCATATCCAAATGTGGGGCTTGTGAATCAATTTGCCCCACATATTGACCCACATCAGCCCGGTGTTATGAATGGATAGGTAGAGGGTGACCAAACCCCACCACCTGGAGATATGTCATCTAATTCTGAGCCCGAGGATGAGGAGGTCAATATGTCATCTGATTCTGAGTCAGAGGAGACGAGGAGGTCAAGATTGTACCTGAGGCTACTGCTGGGACCATTACCCAAAAGTCTTATGCCACTCGTACCTTCCCGAGAGGTCTATTTGAGATGGGTGAGTCATCTTCTGCTCGTGAATCATCTAATGATTGATGGTTTAGCATCGTGGGCCCTGAGGGGTGATTTAGAGGCGTCACGTGCTCGAGCTAGAGAGATGGAGACTAAGTGGGATACATGCCAAGCTAAGATTGCTCTTCTTTAATCCAAGGACACTATTGGAGAAGAAGAAAGAGAATTGCTTATTCATGATTTGGAGAATACCAAGCATGTTTTAGGAAATGTTCTTTAAAAAGGGTTATTGGAAAGTGAGGAGAATGCGACGTTAAGGAAGAAGTTGGTTGAGACTGAGATGAAGTTGGAGTTGGCTCGTATGAAGCGTGAGGCAGCTGAGAAAAGATTGCATGAGTCCCGAGTATGGAATAAGAGGTTTTACTTGGACATGGTACTGATTGGGGCTGTTTCTAAGACGCTAATTGAGGAGAATACCGAGCGTCTAAGAAAAATACTAAAGAAATCTTCTTCTAGTGGGACTAAAAAGCCTTCTGAGTCACATGGATCACCTAGTGACTCTTAGTAGATTACATTATCATTTGTAGTATCTTTTGTAAATCACTAACTAAACTAAGATATCAGTTAGTAGAATTAGTCCTTGGAGTTGTATAGCATTATATGGTAACATGTAATGTGTGATGATACAGCTTGTGACTCGTTTGTGATTAATGAAATGACTATCTTTTGATTTCTAAATTCTACGTAAGTCGTTGTTATCTTTCTTTTCTTACTTCTTTAAGTTGTTCCAATTGATTGATGCAATCATTAAATGAATACTCATTATGATTTGAATTGCGTTGTAACTTCTTCTCCTCATATTCTCAATCGCCATCGATATCATAGATCTCATGATGATTTTGGCTAAACTCATTTCCTATCATATTGTAATCATTTCACTCATTCATTTTGTGAACCACTCTTGACTACTCTCATGCAAACAACTTATTATCTTATAAGTTAATATAATATCACCTGAGAAAATTTAAATTTCCATCATTTTACGAGTTATTTTAATTGAGACTTATAAATAGTCGTTATCACAATAAAGTTATTTATTAAACATCTTGTAAATGAAATTACTTTCATACTATGAACGGTCCTGTAAAATCATTTTTGATTTCCATCTTATAATATAAAGCATGTAATACATTTAAAAATATAATAACACTAGGTTGAACGAACTGAGTATTGCAATGTATTCCTAAAATTAGTATCATAGCGTAGCACCTACGTATAATTTAGAAGGGGCCATGCAAGGCTGAATAGTAGTCATCGTAAGATTTTGATAAAGACAATATTTAACTGTAATTTTTGAAAAATCAAGATTTGTATGGTATGCAAGTGGTACAAGTAGGGATATCTGCATATAGTACCCTTATTATCCTTTTCCAGTCGAATTACCCATTTGTGGATGCGGTTCATTACTTGACAATGTTTATCTACTTCTATTTCCTTCTTTCATCATAAATTCTTTAGACACTTATCTATTTATCGACCTAATGATACCCACTTGAAGTTTCAAACGTCCTATCCTTTCTTTTACGACTTAACCCTCCTTGGTAAACGTGGGTAAAAATTCCAAGATACGTTCAGAGGTGAATAACAAATTAGGAAAGTATGGGGTTTATGCATATCCATTATGGTATTAGCCTTTCTTTTGACTTGAAATTCGCCCGGGTAAATCACGTGTTAACTTTGCTCTTTTATTGCTAAACTCTTCTCTTGATTCCTTTGATTCGAGAAGGTATGAGTTATTCCTAGCTATGAAGTCGAATTGGCCAATGAAGAATAGTAAGTACCAATAAGTGGTGAAAAGGTGTACACTTAATCTTTAAACCGTTCTTTCCAATCGATTTAATGGTATTGGAACTAGGAGGTTTTTGATATCATTATAGGGATGATTGGTTTAACACGATATGATCCGCATTTTATGTGGTGAGAAAAAGGTTAGGATTCCCTTGTAAGGTAAGACATTGGTTATAGAAGGCAATAGAAATAATTCTCGATTAAAGATCGTTCCTTGCATTAAGACTCGAAAGTATATCAAGAATGGTTGTGAGCTATTCTTAGCTAAAGTAACCAAGCAAGGATCAAAGGAGAAGTGATTAGAAGGTGTTCCTGTTATCCAAGATTTTCCTAAGGTATTTCCATAAGAATTACCGAGACTTCTGCCACCAAGCCAATTTGAATTCTATATCAATCTTATTCCTGGTGTTGCACCTGTGGCGTGTGCGCCATATCGTTTAGCACCATTCAAAATAAAGGAGTTGTCCGAGCAACTGCGAGAGTTATCGGAGAAAGGTTTTATTCGACCGAGCTCATCACCATGGGGAGCTCTGGTTTTGTTCGTTAAAAAGAAGGATTGATCGTTCTGAATGTGCATTGATTACCGATAACTGAAAAAGTTGACGATTAGGAATCGATATCCATTACCGAGGATTGATGACTTATTTGATCAGCTGCAAGGTTCTAGTATTTATTCGAAGATTGATTTATGGTCTGGTTATCATCAACTTCGTATCCGCGAGGAAGACATTCCAATCATAGCATTTAGAACTCGTTATGGACATTAAGAGTTTCAGGTAATGCCTTTTGGACTGACTAATGCACCTGCAGTATTCATAGACTTGATGAATCGCGTGTGCAAGCAGTATCTTGATAAGCTCGTGATTGTATTCATTGATGACATTGCTATTTATCCAAAATAAAGAAAACATGTGAACATATTGAAGACAACTTGAATTGCTAAGGACACAAGGTTTACGCTATAGTTTTCGTAAATTTTCTATTTTGCTTGATTCCGTGCAATTCCTTGGCCATGTGATTGATAGTAATGGAGTTCATGTTGATCCTGTGAAGATAGAAGCCATTAAAAATTGGGCTGCACCGACTACACCAACGGAAGTGCGACAATTTTTGGGTTTGGCAGGCTATTATCGAAGGTTTAATAAAGAGTTTTCTCTAATATCCAAACCATTAACTAAACTCACTCAGAAAAATAACTGTAATGTGTGGGGCGACTTATGAAGAAGGGAGGCATTCCAACATTGAAGCTGAAATGTGTAGGTGCGCCAATATTATCACTACCCGAAGAAGCGAAGACTTTGTTGTGATTGTGATGCAATCCCTTAAAGGACTAGAGCTATTTTGATGCAACAAAGAAAAGGTGATTTGCATACGCCTCAAGGGCACATAGAAAGAATGAAGAAATCTCTACGACGCCATGACCTTAAATTGGGAGCGTGGTTTTTTTTTCTACTTCTATTTGGAGACATTATTTGTACGTCCACAAATTTATGATACACCGATCACAAAACCTACAATATATTTTTTGGATCAAAAAAGAGCTAAACATGAGGCAGCGTAGGTGGATTGAACTTTTGGGTGATTACGATTGTGTTATTCGTTATCACCCGTGGAAGGCGAATGTTGTTGCTGATGCGTTAAGCAAGAATGATAAGGAACCAATTCGAGTGCGTGCTATGGTTGTGACAGTACATGACAATTTACCTGAACAAATTCGAAATGCACAAGTTGAAGCATGCAAGGAGGAAAATATCGGTGCCAAAGGATTTCTTGGCAAAGGTAGCCAATGAAGTTAGAATCCGATGTACATAAATGTCCTGAAGGGAACGAGTATGGTTGCCATTAGTTTGGAGAATTGAGAATCTAATCATGTTGGAATCTTCCTAAATCAAAATAATTTCATTCAACTGGATCGATAAAATTACCATGATTTGAGAAGTTATTAAACTGGTGGCCGAATATGAAAGCTGACATTGCGACATATGTTAGTAAGTGCTTGACATGTGCAAAAGTCAAGGCTGAACAACAAAAGACGTCAGGATTACTTCAGCAACCAAAAATTCTTGTTTGGAAATGGGAGAGAATTACAATGGATTGCATTTCAAAGCTTCCAAGAACCTTATCTGGATATGATTCAATTTGGGTCATTGTTGACCGGTTGACTAAATCTGCTTACTTTATTCCGATGAATGAGAATTTTAAGATAGGATAGGCGTACTCGATGTATGTAAAGGAATTGTTGTAGGCATGAGGTGCACTGGTTGATTATTTCGGACCGTAGACCCTTGTTTTGTCATCCGATTATTGCAAATATCCCTTCAAAAGTCATTAGGGAATGGAATTTAGATATACACTGCTATCATTCCTCATACTGATGACAAGGAAAGAACAATATAGACATTGGAAGACTGTTTGCGTGCTTGTGATGTTGACCTTGTATGGGCTTGGATAAGCACTTACCTTTGGCTGAATTTCTCATACATAATAGTTTATACGCAAGTATTAAAGCCGCACCTCGAAGCGCTATACGAAGGAAATGTAGATCGCACTCTATTTGGAGTGTAGGTTGTGAGATGTATCCAACCACGAGGACCCGGAAATGATTCGTGAAAACGACAAAAATGATTGTTCAAATCAAGAACTAATTATTGGCTACTTGTAGTAGACAGAAAAGTTATATGGATGTAAGACGTAAACCTTTAGAGTTTGAGGTGGGTGGCAATGTTATGCTAAAAGTATCACCGTGGAAAAGGTGTTGTAAAATTTGGAAAACGTGGGAAGTTAAGTCCCCGTTATATTGGACCATTCAAGATTCTATCAAGAGTCAGTCCGGAGGCATATAAACTGAAAATACCCTAAGAGCTTCAAGGAGTTCATAATACATTCCATGATTTGAACTTAAAGAAGTGTTTATCAGATGAAGAACTAGTTATTCCTCTTGACGAAGTAAGGATCGACGAGAAGTTGCATTTCATCTTAGAACCTATTGAAATCATGGATAGAGAAGTGAAACAACTTAAGCAAAGTCGGATTCCTATAGTTAAAGTTTGATGGAACTCGAGTCGTGGACCAGAATATACTTGGGAACAGGAGGACCAGATGTGGAAGAAATACACACATCTCTTTGACTTTAATAAGAAGCGAACGACAAGATGAATTGATCTTCAGGGACGAAGATCCCTTTTTAGGGGGAAATGCTATGACAATCCGTCAAATTCAGGTCGTTATTTTAATTGTCCGATATTAAATATAATTATTTCAATTTTTATTGAGACGTGAACTTACTATTAACCGTAAGAGATAGGATTACGTTTCAAATTAAGTAACGTCAACAAAAGAACCAGAGAATCCCAACGTTAAGTATCTATTTTAGTTATCGATATTTTCGTAAAATTTATTTTTATTGCATTCGTTTTTAATTTTTATCATGTCTACTATACTAACATTTCACATTTTATGAAAAACGACTACAAATCGTACCTTTTTAAATATCGGACTTTGAAAATACCCGTATTTACAAATTATGGGACAAGTTTTTAAACTCATCCCACTTAAATCAAAACCCAAGAGGGGCGGCACAAGGGAGCCACATGGTCTAACCATGTGGCATTCAATCTCTTCCAAATTTACATGTCTTGCATGCCTAACTTAGATAAAAGCCCATCTTTGACCAATTTTCTCACACACAAGTCATTTTATACACCAAAAATCTGAGATTTACTCTCTCCTCTCCCATCTTGACACCACCACACTCACACAAACTCCCATTTCACAAAAATTTGAAGATCAAACAAGTATGAACACTAGTGAATATGACTACCTAGTGTAATCCCTATATTTTTGAAGTAATAAAATAGGTTTTTCAAGAAGGTTTGATTTCAATAGGTTCTTCGATGAAATGCAACTTCTCGTCGATCCTTACTTCGTCAAGATTAATAACTAGTTCTTCATCTAATAAACACTTCTTGGGAGTTTTTTAAAAGTTAACTTACTGATAATAAATATGTCCCGACCTCGAGAACCCAAAAATTATAATAAGACTCATTATAAGGCTTAAATGGGCATAAGGCCTAAGTGGGCCACAGGCCCCAATGTTATTAAATTAGACAATTGGACTTGGCTTTAAAGCCCAACTACTTGGGCTTAATTATAATGGGCTAATATCTGGTCTTGGGTTAAAGTTATCAACCTAAACACTTAATGGCTTTCTATGGCCTATTGGGCTTTTTGTATATATTGGACATAAGAGTAGAAATGCATAATATTAAACAAGTTAAAACCAAAGTGTGAAAATAATTAAATCATTGGGTCATGGATCATCAAATAAAATACATTTATAATATATATATATATATAAATATATATATATATATAATATATATATTATAATTTAATATATATATATAAATATATACTTACTTATTTTATTTTACAAATCATTCGTTAAATTTTTCGGCTAGAAACCTTAAGACCCATTACAACTTGTATAGGTCTCGCTTGATCGGCGCGCTTACGCCCGAAGTTCTTATCTATCGATATTCTCTTCCGACATCACCAAGTGAGTTCATAGCCTCGCATTTTAATATTTGAATTGATTTATAAACCACGAGGAGTATAACATCTGTTTTAAAAATTGAACACAAAGGACTTGAATGTTATGCTAGTAGCCTTGATAGTATAAGTTGGAATTACGTCACTAGATAAAAGACCAGCAAATCATGAATTGGTTTAATTTCCGGTAATGGCATACACATACAAGATAAACAAATTTGGAGATTTAACCACCTCCAATCCGTGACGACTAGCTATACAGTCTCGTGTCGAGAAAAATGACACTACGGATGCGTTGTATAGAGAATAAGATACACTCATAGCGAGGGTGTATAGTGGGCATTTTTATGAAATGGTAATGTTCGATTCATGAGGCTTATAATAATCCCCCCTATAACGTTGTCTAATCCACATCGTTATATCCTGAAAATTTTGAGAAATGATACTTGTGTTCGGAGATTAGATGTTGGGAACCCCAACATATTTTTATTGTTTTTATAAATATAAACTCTATAAACTCACTCAACATTATCGTTGACTTTTAGCATGTTTTATTTCAGGTCCTTGAAGGTAAATCGAAGATGGAGATTTTTAGTTAAATGCTTATGGAAAAACTAAATGTTTTGAAGGCCCATTAAATAAATATCATTCGAGGAATATTTCTAAAATGTTGTATGAATTATGAAACGATTTAGGACCTATGATGTAATCTTTTATTCGAATGAATGTTTTTAAAAACGTCTCTTTTTGAGTCGTTTTCTATGCTTGAGTTGTTATATTAAGGCCGTACACCCAACACTCTTTTTTTTTTTTTTTCCCGTTTACCGAGTTAAAATTGGGGTGTAACATAACACACCCAATTAATTACTAATAGTCTAAGATCCAACATGACCTCCCACTTATTACCGGAGGTCTGAACCAACAGTGTAGAACAAGTAAAGCGGCAAGGAGGTTTAAGCGACGAGCGTTAATTGCATGGAATTTAACCTAAGTTTTTATGAGACTGATACATAAGTAACTCTTATAGTAATGCAAAAGCATATTTGGTCTCAATCTAACCTCGGGTTCGAGGTCTGACCATGTAACTTGAGTGTAAGTCCTGCCAAAAAAAACTTGCGAAAATAAACAAAGATCTGACCTACGAAAAAAATTCGCCATGGGTTGGGAAGCCCTTAGTCGACTAAAGAAGGTCATTCCAAATGCATTGTTCTATAATTTGTTGGCATAGACTTCAAAATTAAATTTGACAAAATTCCGTGTACAAAAGCAATGCAAACAACTTGTAAGCACAAGTTTAATAAAACAATTTGTTACACCTTTTTGGTATAAGACATCATTTTTTCAAATGTCTCGGTAGCCTTCCATTTTGGAACCACAAAGAAGTAGAAGAAACAGGTCAGCGCGAAGCGTAATTAAAATACCTAACTTCTTTTGCAGAGCCCTTATGCTAAACCCCGCCTTAAAACTTACCTCTTGTAGTTGACCATATGGTGAGCCGTACTTCCAATTGACTAATGATAATATTTAATGTTAAGAAACCCCTTTTGTTAACATTAGTTTTATATTTTCCAATACAGCGGAAAGAATTACAAATTGATCAAACCCTATATTGTACTCCTACATGCGTCCGAAGACACAAGTAATTTCAATAATTCCCTCATATGCCGAAGCATGTAGTGGGGCTGGAGAAAATTAAATATCAATTCAACCCTATATTGAGCATATAAAAACCAAAATCAAACAAGAAATCAAATTTAATAGTTTAATGTCCGTGTTAAATTTGTCCAAAAACCCTTGTTTCTCAAATAGCACATAACTGGTCACAAGGAGTATGCTTACATGTGTTATACTAGACATGTTTAATCCAAATTTCTCTATAAGTAAAAGTCCGGTTTTAAGAGTTTCATAAAGTATATTTGCAAATATTGAGCATCACATGGCATATCACATATAAACAATTAAAACAGACAGAAAATTAGAGTAGAAGTGAAGACAGACTCTTATATTGAAAGCAGTAAATTATATAATGCCTTGAGTTCTCAAAAGAGTCCTCCCTAACTGGAGAACCAAAAGAATATCACTAGGTTTTCTGCTAAAGTGCCTAGATCGCCACATCTATCATATAGCATGATTGCGTGAGTCTTAAGGCCGAGATAAAACAAGAATAGAATAACATGGTAACTTAATTAACATTTAATTTTAATCTATTCTTCTTTTTATCAAATAATCATTAGTATTGATTCTAGATGTTTATTCATTATTTATGGCAAGTATTGCATATAATTGCCATAATTTTCCAAGAAAACAATAAATAAATCAAGATTTCATGTTTCCCTAGCGTGTTTAATTATGTGTGTAACCCATAAAACACCAAATGAGTTGACTCTAATACCACTGTTGGGATTTAAGAACTATGTTACACAGTGGATATGGATCAAGTAAGGCGCATATGATTAATACACAATAAATAAACAAAAAGGAAAAAGAAACCTAACCTCTTGATGAATCGAATTCTAATGAAAATAAAGTGACTAAGATGTCACCTCTACGAGTGCTCACATAAACACGCCCAACGAATGCGCCCGAATGCTAGCCTTACTTCACGTGTATCCCAAACAACCTTTGTATACCAAAGTAACCTGAATAAATTCCCAAATACCACCTTTGTATATTGTACCAAAAATCAAGAAACTAGAATTAGGGTTTCTACCAAAAACCAGTGAACCAAAAATCACCTAGATGAACCAAAAATCACCAGATTGGAACCCTTATTGTTTCTATCAGTTGTCACGCCTTGACAAATCATAAACCAATGTAATACACCCTTTGGAACAAATCTGGGATCAAATCACAATAATATTAACCCCTTTGGGTCAAATGAATTTGCACAGAAAGTGAAAAGGAGGACCAAAATTAATAAAACCTAGTTAGGGTTTGATTAAACTGCTGTGGAGATCAAGGAGAGAACTAGCAGCTTTTATGGAGTATTAGGGTTTTCCTAGATGTATTTTAACTAGGAAACTACTTTCCTAACCTTATTACAACACTTCCTCACTCCATATCTCCAAGATTGAATGAACTTAGACATTCTTTAGAACATTCATTATGGCTGGCTATCATAAGGCTACCATGTGGTTCATATCTAATCGATTTTAGTCCTTTTATTTATGATAACATCAAATAACATCACTTTATTACATCATTTATCCTATCTATTTTACCCACTTTTATATAATTATTGCATTGTTTGGTACATAATTTCTTTAAAGTTGATAAATGCAGTAATTCAGGAGTGTTTTGTGAAGACATGCTAAAAGGCGCACAATCTGGAGCTAAAACGAAGACATTTGAAGATTTTTGAAAATTCATCAATACGCCGTATCCAACTAAGAAGATACGGCGTATCAGCGCCAAGCTTTACAAGAAAACGCATTTAGACAATTCCTAATACGGCGTATCCATGACTCCTTCATACGCCATATCCTTGAAGATAACTATTCGAAGATACAATAAATCAAGTAATTTAGGAAAGAAATCAAAGAGTTGTTAGAACGTAGCGCGCACTCCAAGAGATCCAGCCCGATACCCCGTATCGACCCATCTAGATACGGCGTATCGAGGGTTTTTCAGCAACTATAAATAGAAGACTCAAAAACGAGTTTTTAGTATGCAATATCATATTCTCTGTATAGTATACATCTGAAGTTTAATTTCTCAAGCCATAAAGAGTAGCAAGGTCGAGCATCATTCCTAATTCCATAGAAGACATCATGTAATTTTTACTTTCTTAATCATTCGGTTTTTAATTGTTTGATCACGTTTGTAATGATGACAATGATTGTGGGATAATACCCTCGGGTATTAGCCATGTTAATGAAGATTATAATGTTTGGTTTGATTTAATCAGGCTTGCTTAATTTATCGTTGTTATTTAATTATGTTTATCGCCTTATACTTGTTTATGTGCTTGTACATGCGACCTATCAGTTAACTCTAGTGAGACTTAACCAGTAATCTAGATGCCAAGATAGCTCTTCATGTTGTACTTTGTATGCCCGAACCAATAGGATCACAAATAACACCTTACCATTACTCTTTGATTATGAGCTTAGTTGGACTGGCAAGTGACCCAATAATT